>RPOG01001889.1:74508-96499 GCA_008086565.1 Thalassoma bifasciatum
ACCTCATCCCCAGGTAGAGTGACCCCCCCGTACCTCACCCCCAGGTAGAGCGACCCCCCCGTACCTCACCCCCAGGTAGAGTGACCCCCCAGGACTGAGGGGGGCTGCAGCTCTGACTCTGTTTTCATGTGTTTGTCTGTGTTTCTCTGTGCTTCTCTCTCAGCGTCTCCATCGCTCTGACTCTGTTTTCATGTTTCTCTGTGTTTCTCTGTGTTTGTCTCTCAGCGTCTCCATCGCTCTGACTCTGTTTTCATGTGTTTCTCTCTGTTTCTCTCTGTGCTTCTCTCTCAGCGTCTCCATCGCTCTGCTCTGTAGTTTCCTGCTGGGACTCGGGGACAGTTGCTTCAACACGCAGCTCTACAGCATCTTAGGACGCGTTTACGCCGAGCAGAGCACGCCGGCGTTCGCCATCTTCAAATTCATCCAGGTAAATCCTGTGTCTCTGACTCACGCTCAGACAGGAGGCTTTAGGAGAGTTTGTTAGAGGAGGAATACATTTACCTGCAGGCTTGTTAGAAAGAGAAGAGAATCAAACCCACACGGCTCTTTAATCCCTGCAGAATAAATCCAGAAACAAACACTCGGCTCTTTTCTCTGAGCTCAAACAAATCAGTCTGAAAAGATGCTTTTTGTTCAGAATACAAACCTCAGAAAGTCTTTGAGTTTTTACTTCACTCACTTTGATTTAAAAAAGTTACTGACTGTAACATTAAACCTTTAACTTATATTTGTTATTTATCTGTCATGAATCAGAAATTCACTCACAGAATGAAAACAGTCAGCAACAACAATAAAACATCCATGTTTTTTTTTTGTTTTTTTTTTCAATAACAATTTTATTGAAGATTTTTCAAACATGACAACATTTAGAAAACACGTACGAAGACATAACCAGAAAAACTAAAATCAGACACTACAACAATAAACATAAAGGTAAAAATAACCCAAAATAGACAATATACCTACGACCAAAAAGTCAAATAATGTAAGACATAGAAAATAAAATAAAACCCCATTTCTTCAACAGCTCCTTTCCAGGTTGTGTTAACCTACCAGAGTTTATTAAATTTAAATATAATCCAGCCTCAGCCTGGATGAGAATGTCCCGTATTCAGTCCAGAGAGCTTCCAGTTCAAGTAAGAGAATCCTTTCTACAGTAAATCACGTCTCTCTCTCTGTGGGGAGGTGGTCCATGAGTGGTTGCCAGGTGATGAAGAATAACTGTTCATTTCCCTTCATCACTGCACTAATCCTCTCGTGTGGAAGAACAGAAAAGATTTCCTTATACCACAAAGTGACAGTGGGGGGTCTGTCCTTGGTCCACCTCAGCAGTTTACATTTTCTCACCAAAAGTAACAATTTATCCAGTAATTTAAGTTTAAGAGAGGGGAGTGATATAGACTTGGATGGTAGACCAAGTAGGAAGACACCAGGATCCTTGGTTACTTTAGTTTTGAGAATGCCACCAAGTTCTTTTGCTCTACAGGACCAGAACCGTGACATGTATTTACAAAACAGATAAATATAGTCCTTTCTTTCTCTGAGATATTTCAGAGATTGCGGTGACAGCCCTGGGTCCATCTTATTCCAAATATAAAGTGTTATGTGTAATCTACGAACAATTTTATATTGAGTTTCCCTCAATCTATTGCAAGAAAACACATTTTGGATACAATTCAAAGCTTCTTGTCAGTCATCTTCAATGTGTTCATTATTCAGGTCCTTTTCCCATTTACGCTGGACGTTTAACAAACTTGTTGTGCAAGTATCATGTAACAAGTGGATCCATGTTGTTTTTGTTATGCACTCACTTCTGTTTTAGTTTTAGTTTGTTTTTGATTGTTGTGTTGTAAGATAAGAGGTTTGAAATAAACTTTAGCGTCAACCTTCTTCACTTCCCATCACTCACTTTGATTTTGTAGAATTGTTTCAACTGTTGTGAGCTGAAAAAATTTCCTTTCACTCATTATTCTGGAGGTTTTAACATGTTTATCGTTGTGTGTGTGTGTGTGTGTGTGTGTGTGTGTGTGTGTGTGTGTGTGTGTGTGTGTGTGTGTGTCAGTCGGTGTTTGCAGCCGTGGCGTTCTTCTACAGCGGTTACCTCCTGCTCATGTGGCAGCTCCTCCTCATGGTCGTTCTGGGTTTCGCGGGAACACTTTGCTTCTTCGTGGTGGAGAGAACACAGAACGTTTCCATGGAGACGCCCGAGGATTAGGAGACGACTGTTTACGAAGTTTATAAACATTTATGAAGTTTATGAACGTTTGTGACGACTGAAACATCAGGACCTGGAGTTTCAAGACGACGTTTTTCTGTCAGGAAACAGTTTCAGACTCAACTAAAAAAACCTGAAGTTTTGACGGTTCGACCTGATGAACTTTGAGCTCAGATTTCTAGATTTTATATACTGAAGTAAAAAAAAACATGATCAGACATTTAATATATTTTATATGAAACTGTATTTTACCCACTGGAAAATGAAATGCTCTGTTTTCCTTCAATTCAAAAATCCAGATTTAGTTTTATTCAAGGATTCAAGGAGTCTAAGCCCAATCATAGAAATGAGAATAAATAAATATAAACAAATATACAATAAAAAAGAGAATAAAAGAAGAACACAATCAACTAGCCTTTGTAAAGAATAAACTGTGCAAAAATTGCAGTTATACAGTTTTGATGAGGAAGAATCATCCAGAAAATTTAATCTCTGAACATGTTTTATAATTTAATATATTAATTTAAATTCACTTTTCTGAGCCCAAAGTTATCAGTGGAACTTCCTGATAATATCCCATCATCTTCATCATCTTCATCATTATAATAATTAACACTCATATTCCTGTTTAACTGGACGTTGTTTCTCACTTTAATTCAAACTGAAGAAAATAATATTTTTATTTATCTGTTACTTTATTTCTACGAAAGCTATTTAAAGTTTGTCAGAATAATTCAGAAGATAATGAAGAAATAGTTTGTCCACTTTAACTAATTAATGCCTGACAATCAATGTGTTTAACATTTTGTATATTTTGCATGTTTTTAATGCTTTTTACACAGTTTGTAAATCATTGAAGAATAAAGTTCTTCACATTTTGCATCCGGAAAACTTTGACTGGAGTTGTTTTTTATGCTGATTTTAGTTTAGTGATATATAAAGTGATATATGTGAAATTCAGGTGTTTATTTTTTAGATGAATGAGCCTAAAGTGTTCAGAGGTTTTTCTGAAATAAGATGATCTGATGTTTCTGCAGGAGTCTGCACACGAGGAGCTGGAAAAGATTTTAAAAAATCAGTGAGATAAATATAAATGTTTTAAAATAAAACATGAATTCATCAGAAAAGCAGACTGATGCTGATCTTGAAGGAAACCCGAGACCAAGACCTTAGAAATGTGGTTTACAGACTGATCAGGACTGAATCTGTTGCCTGGATACGGGGGCGCGTCACCTCCCCCCACTCTCCCCTACTCCAGACTGAGGCCGAGTTCATCGCTGCTTTAAAAACCACAAATCAAACTTTATGATGCGTCTCACTCTCCCTCCTGCTCCATCTTTAAGTGTCTGAGTGTTTTTATTGTAAATGAGGAACCAAACGTGCGTCCATGAGTCACTTCACTGTCCCGCAGATCAATCTGCTCCTGATTTATTCAGAAATCCATGCAGCCATTAATCAGAGCAGCAGAGGAGGTTAAAGGCCCACAGCTCCAGGTTCTGCTCTGTAATTGAGTATTGATCTGATTATAATGAGGGTAAGCAGTTTGCTCTGCTCTGGACTCAATCCTGACACTTTACCTGACAGCGACTAAGCTCTGAGCCACTAAATGAAGTTTACGGCGTTTACTCACAGAGATCAGGACCCGAGGATCAGACTGAGGATCAGGACCAGGTCAGGGACCAGGTCAGGGACCAGATCAGGGACCAGGTCAGGGACCAGGTCAGGGACCAGGATCAGGGACCAGGTCAGGGACCAGATCAGGGACCAGGTCAGGGACCAGGTCAGGGACGCTCAGGAGACCCAGAGACCATCGAGCAGAGATGAATAAACAGAGACCATGACGCAAACATGAGGCAAAGGAATCAACTACTGTAAAATTAATTCATCAACTCTGAACCAACTTCATCAGCTGCTGTTACTACAAACATTTATGGAGAAAATCTCTGAATAAAACTTTTCTTCTCTCTGTGGACGGTTTTTCAGGATAAAGTAAACTAAAAACAAAACTCCACTTTTACTTTGACAGAGTATTGACTTTTTTTTTAACATCGTAAAACTACATGAAAAAACAAAATGTTTCTCTCACTTATAAAAAAAACCTACAGTGGCCGACAGGTGCAAACACACTGCAAAAACATAAACCTGAAGCAAAAACAGAAATGTGATTCTGTTTTTTCAACACTTTTCTGTTTTTTCAACACTTTTCTGTTTTTTCATCACTTTTCTGTTTTTTCAACATTTTTCTGTTTTTTCATCATTTTTCTGTTTTTTCAACATTTTTCTGTTTTTTCATCACTTTTCTGTTTTTTCATCATTTTTCTGTTTTTTCAACATTTTTCTGTTTTTTCATCACTTTTCTGTTTTTTCATCATTTTACTGTTTTTTCAACACTTTTTTGTTTTTTCATCATTTTTCTGTTTTTTCAACATTTTTCTGTTTTTTCATCACTTTTCTGTTTTTTCATCATTTTACTGTTTTTCAAAACTTTTCTGTTTTTCATCATTTTACTGTTTTTTCAACACTTTTCTGTTTTTTCATCATTTTTCTGTTTTTTCAACACTTTTCTGTTTTTTCATCACTTTTCTGTTTTTTCAACACTTTTCTGTTTTTTCATCATTTTTCCGTTTTTTCAACATTTTTCTTTTTTCATCATTTTTCTGTTTTTTCAACACTTTTCTGTTTTTTCATCATTTTTCTGTTTTTTCAACACTTTTCTGTTTTTTCATCACTTCTCTGTTTTTTCATCACTTTACTTTGATGCATCATTTAACTGTTTTCCTGCTTTTTCTCTATTTTTATGTCACGTTTCTGCTTTTGTGTCTTTTTTCTAATTTATGTCATATTTCTGATTACGCGTCACTTTTTTTGCAGCATTTTTCTGATTTTACATCATTGTTGTGTTTTTGCGTCACTATTCTGTTTTTACGTGATTTTTGTTTTTTTGCATCATTTTTCTGTTTTTGCGTCATTTTTCTTTTTTAGCATCATTTTTCTGTTTTTGCATCATTTTTCTGTTTTTACGTGATTTTTCTTTTTTAGCGTAATTTTACTGATTTTGTCTTTTTTCTGTTTTTGTGTAATTTTTTGTTTTTTGATCATTTTTCTTTTTTGCGTCATTTTTCTTTTTTAGCATCAATTTGCTGATTTTGTCTTTTTTATGTTTTTGCATCATTTTTCTTTTTTGCGTCATTTTTCTGTTTTTGCTTTATTTTTCTGTTTTTGCATCACTTTTTTGGTTTTTTTGTCATTTTACTGTTTTTGCATCATTTTTCCAGATTTTGCACCTGTAGGCGACTGAAAAAAACCACAAACTTCTTCTTTAAGCCTGTTTTTCTTAAACTCTTTATTAAATGATTGTTACCTGTTTTACTTTTAATAATGTCAAGAAAATTTATTCATGCAGAGACAAAATAAAGTCGACACAAATGACTTTTTTTCATTGCTGAGCTTTTTAATTAAACTGTAAAGACTCTTTATTCTCTTCTATAAATTCATGTGTACACTACATTCACAATGTTTGAACATTTGCAAAATAAATAAAATTGTTTTTTTATTTCAAAAGTTGACTGTACAAACGTCTTTTCTGTCAATGACCCTGAAACAGACACAAAATAATCCTAAACTAATGAAAAATAAACGCTGGATTAGTCAACAGCAACAATAATCTCTGATTTCAGCCCCAAAACAAAGTGATTTAACAGAATAATTCTTATTTTTAATCAGATTCAGAGGAGAAAGAGGGGGATTCATGTTTCTGTTCCTCAAACCTGACATGAAGTTTTTCTGTTTTTGGACTCAGACGTGTTTCAGCTGTTTCCCGTCAGACTGTTTTCATTTCTGTGCTCGTGGGGTTCATTCACTTTTCTCCTGCTCGGTGTTTGACCCGTGTCCCTGAAATAAAAAAACTCAGATCTGTGTTTATTTGCTGCTCCTGACGCTGAGTAAACCCCAGGACTCTCCTCGTCTCCATGAATTATGTAAATCTCAGGTGTGAGGAGACGCAGGTATCAGCCTGAGAATACAATTAAAAACTGAGCCAATTAGAGAAGAGAAGCATTAAATTAGCAGGTTAACGAGGCTGCGTGATGACATGCAGATGAAAGCTGCTCGTTCTCTGTTTGTTTCTCTCCTCCTGTTTCAGCAGCACAACAATTAAACTGATCGAGTTTGTTCTTTCTTCACGGATCAAAGCGTCGACTCGTCAGCGTTTGTCACCAGATTTAGGAGAATTAGCATCACATTAACGGGAAAACTCACCCACAGCAGCAGAAAAACCTCTCAGGGCGACTTTAACAACAACAATAACAACAATAACAACACAGTCTGTTTGTTCAGCAGGGCCACATCTACAGGGGGGGCACAGGGTGGCAGCGCCCCCCCATAAAACAAACCTCACCACCTCTGTTATAAAGATTTAATTCAGATTCAGTCAAAATAATAAACCATCTGTGAAGAAATGGAAGAACCATGAAGGAGAGACTTTAAGACGAGACAAATTCACTGACTGACCATGAAATAAGCCACAATTAGGAGAAATAAATCCAAATTCTGAGCCATAAAAAAATAACATTTGAGTTTAAAAATCAGAATTTGCAGTTAAACCGTGAAACTAATGGGGAAAAGCGACAAAAATGATCACATTTTGAGTTTAGAAGTGAAAATATTGAGATAAAAGTCAATAATTACAGATAACACAGTCAGAATTCTGAGATAAAAAAGTCAAATTGTTGAGAAAACTGGTCAAAGATGACATTTTCAAGTTTAAAGAAATTAAATTTTGAGGTTATTTGTCGAAATTTTGAGATGAAATGTCAACATTTTTGGGAAACGGTCGAAATAATTGGGGTAAAAGTTGAAAGTTTGAGCTAAAAAATGAGTTTCAGAGTCAAAATTCTGAGATGATTTGGCAGAAGCTGAAATTTTGAGCTGAAAAGTTTAAAAAATGAGATAAATAGTCGAAATTATGGAGCAAATGTGGAAATTTTGCAATAACTGAAATTTTTTAACTAAAAGTGTGGAAAAGTAAAAAAAGGGAGTGATGTAAATAAATATTTTTTCTTTGGTAGTTTTCTCTTTTTGGGTTTTTAGACTTTTCTCACCCTAATATTAAATTCTGACCCCTGATCAGTTTCAGTCTTTTTCAGATCAGTATATATGAGGGTTGATGTGAGATCAGGACTTTTTTAAAGTGTTTGTTTTTAGTCAGGACTTGTTTTTTAAAGAGTCTGTGTGAACTTTTTTTTTAAAGAGTGTTTTTTTTGTCAGGACCACCAGAAGGAGACGGAGAAGCTGAGCTCCAGAGAGCGGACGTAGTGCCAGTGTTTGACGGGGATGAAGAGGACGTCTCCAGGTCTGAGCACACAGTCCAGGTACGGAGCAGAGGAGAATTCTGGGAAACGCTCGGGGTCGGGGTTTTCCACCTCCACCTGCAGCAGCAGCACAAACACAAACACGTTACAAACATGAAAAACATGATGAGCAGAGTTTAAAGCTGCAGAAGAAGAAACAGCTGTTCTCTCCTCAGTGTCACCTGGTCTCACCTGGCTGGTGTTGTGCAGCAGCGACGTCTCATGAGGGTAAAGTTTCTCTGAATCCTCTGGAGAGTAAAGACGGACGTATTTGCTCCCAACCACCTGAGACACGAGGGAACGTGATGAATAAATCTGATCAGTTTGAAGAAGAAATGTCTTGATTTTGTTTCTTGAGTCTTAATTTGTGAGTTTGGGTTTTGGTCACCTGAGCCAGAAAGTTCTGCTGAGGGTCCTGATGGAGCGGGGACACGGTGCCGCCGGGTCCAAACCAGGCGTTCACTGTGATGTCATCCTCCTCGCCTTCGCCCAGGCAGCAATAATCAGGGAGACGGATGTCGTCCTTCAGCTCCGGGATCTGAGGAAACAAAGAAAGAAAATCTTTTCAGCAGGAAACGACGGAAACTAAAGAGCTTCATGATTTTCTTAAAGGGAAACTGGAGAGTTTACCTGATCAAAGAGCTGGTGCTGAGCCAGGTAACCTGAGGCTTCACCTCCATCCTGAAAACAACAAACAAACAAACAAACAAACAAACAGACAAACAGGAGGTCAGAGGTCACACTGAGGAGATTTTAACTTTTCATCAGGGTCATGTTTGAAGTTTCTCTTCTCAAAAAGTTTTAGTGTTTTCATTCATATTCTCTGAAAAATGGATAATAAACCATAAATTCTACTGAGGTTTATAAACTTATGATCACAGCTGTAAACACTCACTTTCTGGAGGATGAAGCCGTCGATGAATTCGTTCACAGTCATCAGAGTCTGGGACCATTCTTCATCCGTGTATCTGGATCCAACTTCTACAGGGACGGTTCTGCAGCCGGCGACCGAGCGGAGGTACGGGAGACTTAAGGAAACACAGAGAGTCAGAGAGCGACCGAGCGGAGGTACTGGAGACTTTAGGAAACACAGAGAGTCAGAGAGCGACCGAGCGGAGGTACGGGAGACTTTAGGAAACACAGAGAGTCAGAGAGCGACCGAGCGGAGGTACTGGAGACTTTAGGAAACACAGAGAGTCAGAGAGCGACCGAGCGGAGGTACTGGAGACTTTAGGAAACACAGAGAGAGTCAGAGAGCGACTGAGCGGAGGTATGGGAGACTTTAGGAAACACAGAGAGAGTCAGAGAGCGACCGAGCGGAGGTACTGGAGACTTTAGGAAACACAGAGAGTCAGAGAGCGACCGAGCGGAAGTACGGGAGACTTTAGGAAACACAGAGAGAGTCAGAGAATCAGAGTTTATTCTGCTTCACTTAACAGTCTCAGCTCTGCACACACACACAAACACGTCTGCACACACACACAAACACGTCTGCACACACACACAAACACGTCTGCACACACACACAAACACGTCTGCACACAAACATCTGCACACAAACACATCTGCACACACACACACACACACGTCTCTTCTCCTCTTCGTCCTCCTCCACACTCAGAGCGGCGGCGGCGTTGATGTCAGGAGCGTGTGTCAGGTGTCAGAGTGAATAGTCAGCTGTCAGAGTCAGCGGTGAGAGGGAGGACAGAGGAGGAGGAGGAGGAGGAGGAGGAGGAGGAGGAGACTGTTAAACTCAGGAGGAGGAGGAGGAGGAGGAGACTGTTAAACTCAGCAGGAGGAGGAGGAGGAGGAGGAGGAGGTGAAGCTCACATCAGAGCACAGAGGCAGGAAACTAAAGAGAAACTCAGGATCTTGATTCTGCCTCAGAGCAAACAAGAAACAAACCATCAACCATCAGAGAACAAACGTCACAGACTCTGATTCTGTTGTTTCTGGATTTAAAGACTCAGACTTTTAAAAACCATGAAAACTGCTGAGGAATCAGGTCTGAGTCTGAACCTGAGGTGAAAACACGTCTGTCCGTAAAAATGTGAAGAAGAAGAAGAGAAAACATCTTTACTGACGTTTCCACAGGTTTGTGCTTTTCTCTCTGAGTCAGCTTTAAAAAAAGAGTTTAAATCATGGATAACATCATGAAAAAGGACGTACACCACAGAGTCTGAAATATACAATATAAATACAAAGATAAATAAGTTGTGAGCTGTGTGAAGGTGAGAATAATGTGCAAAAATGACAGTAAAATTAGAGAGAGATGAGAACTGTACAGAAAAGAAGAAGAGAAGTAAAAAGTTTTTTGGGGTCATAGCACAAATATTTTTCACGTGATGTCATTGCTCATTGTTTTGTTTTTAAGGTGAATATTTTTGTACAGATTTAAATGTTTTTCTCCTGGTCTGTTCTGGATAAATGAATAAACAGAGAAACAAACCTCCAGTGTTTGAGGGCGGGCCAGTGCTGGATGATTCCCTCCAGGACGACGGGTCTGAGCGGGAGCAGGTGCTCGCTGCTGAAGCTCTGCAGAGAAGGACACCTGACCCTGGGAACAGCCCGCCCCCCCCTGAGGACGGGGACCAGGGGGGGCTCCAGCTTCAGCCTCTGTGACAAAGGTGACAGAGAAACAATCACAGAGGAAATCAAAGAAAAATCACAATCACTGAAAAACTGAGGAGAAATCAAAAAGGATTCGACTTTTTCTCTGATAACTTTGCCTCCATGTGGTTAAAGATAAATAATTAATCATTTATTCTTGTCAGATTAAAGAAGAATGTTTGAAAATGTTGTAACCAAACTCTGAGTCTCAGCTTTTGGCTTAATGAGAGAGAAAGAAACTGAAAATAAAGAAACTGTAGAGAAAAATGAGGGTCAATGAGGTGACGTCCCCTTTTTTTGTGTCTGAGTGCAATATTTCCTTCCATCATGAATTGAGTATTTCATCACATATATTTCTTTATTCTATGAAACCTGTGTTATTTGAACACATCTTTAAACTATTAAAATATAACATGTTTTTTTGTGTTTTGGTTCCTCAAACCCCCAAAATGTCAGGTGGTGCAACCGTCCTGACAAGTATCCACAGTAATTAAACTCTAAAAATTGAATGTCAGTTATTGTAAATGGAAATTAAAAATACAGTGGCATTATTTTATGCTTCAACCTTTTTAAATAAAACATTCTTTGCAAATAAAAAGAATTTTAAAGCTGTTGAGAAATGTAAAAAACTTTTGTCCCGTAATTTTCACCTTGTCAAATGTCAGGGTGGAGCAACCGTAACATTAGACTTTTATTTTAAAGTGAAGAGAATAAAACAGGAAACAGGAAACTGCATCAGCCAGAGGAGCCCAAATGACATTTGTGACCAAGTGGAAAAGTTTGTAGATTTCTCTGAAATACTGATAAAAAAGGTTTTTTCACTTCATTGGTGACTGGAACAATTNGTTATTTTAACATCAAATTATTTATCTTATTCACAAATAAAAGAAATGAAACACACAAAATGAAAATGTATGAGTCACTACAGACACTTGAGAGATACTTGCCAATAATTTCACACAGAAAAAATAACAGGAACATATAAATATATTTTCATATATTTGGTTGCACCACCTGACATTTTTGGGTGCTCAAATTAAAAATACTAAAAAATAATGAACCTAAAAACTTTGAAATGTTGGTCAACTACTGAAATCTGTTAGAAAACATAATTCTTCTCTCAGAAATATGTTTTTATCCATTTTTAACGAACTTTTTAAAAATAAGTTTTTTGACCCGTGAGCAAATGTGAGTGAACTGACTTTGGTCTTGGGAAACGTCTCCTCCTCTTCTTCTCCTTCTTCTTTTCCTGCTGTTTTCCTGACCTCCGCCTGCAGGATTCGAACCATCACCTGCAGTAAATCCCCCATGACGGCGGCGCCCATGAGCAAACCCATGTCGCAGGTTTTCACGGCCTCCAGGATCAGTTTTTGTGACGGCTCGTCCTGACACAGAGCGCAGACTTTAAACAAACAGCCCAGAGAATAAACTCTCCTCCACTCTTTCTCCACGTCTCTCCACGTCCCCGAGTTCAGTTTCTCCCACGAAAAGTCCAGAACGATCTGAGCGTTCAGCATCAGGCTGGAGCCAACGCCACCGCCGCCATCGTAGAGCTGACGTCTGCAGCGCCGCAACGTTTCCACCAGAGCAGAGTCGACTTTCTCAGAAAACTGGAGAGGAAACTGCTGCTGGTTCACGGGGAGGACGGAGACCAGTTTAGACCACAGAGACGACATCAGGGGAGGAAACAGAGAAAACTGAGGAAAACAAGAAACAAACAGGTCAGAATAATTATAAAGGTGAAGCTGACACTAAACAAAAATGGACAAAAAGCAGCAAAAATTGGTAAAATTGGGAGAAAATGATCAGAAAGTTCCTGACATTTATTTAGAAAATCTCCTTTTTTATTTTCCTTAATTTAGTATCTTAATTTTCTGAGACTCAGTGTTTTCATTCTCTGTAAAATAAAATCATCAACATTTACAGAAATAAAGGCTTGAAATAATTCATTTTATGTGGAATGAGTCTGTAAAATATCTGGGTTTATCTTTATGAAATGAAACAGTATTCAACTTAAAAAAATAAATAAATGGTTTTGTTGATGTTTATTTCTCCATTTAAGGTTAAAATGTATGAGAAAGGCGAAATTTATTTTTCTTTTTTCATCTCAAATTTTTCAATGTGAGCAAAAAAATAAATTCTCAATATCACCAAGTTTTCAGTTTTAGGTGTTTTTCTCAGTTTTTATGAGACAGTTTCTGTTGTGATTTAAAAAAAAAACAAAACATAATGATAGCAATGGTAGACTGACATAGGGGAACAAATAGAAGAGAATATGTGGGTATTAATTATAAAAAATATTTTTATGTTTTGTGTTTTTACTTTTGCTTTCGTGTACTTATCTCTTTTAATTCTTGTATTTATTTTCATTTTGATACCTGCTGTATGTTGATGTCTGTTCAGTTAGAAAAAAAAGTGGAAAAAACAAGGTTCTATTTGGATTATTGTGGTCCTGTATAATGATGAGAACCTCAATAAAGAGAATAAAAAACAAAAACATAATGATATTTTTTATCCCTTATGTTGCTGTTTTTCAAAACGAGAATTACAACAATAATAATAAAAAACATTTATATCATCTCTTTCATCAAAGGAACCAGAAAATAATCAATGAAGTTATTTTAGTGAATCATTCAGCTTCAATAACAACAAATAAACAAACACAAACAGACACAAACAGACAAATAGAGTCTAAATAATCTCTTTTCTTTCTTTTCTGCAGAAACTTGTGAATCTGAGTCAGTTTCATGTTTTTCTGTTTTTCTCTGAAAATAAAATCATCAAACTTCATCTTCATCTGTAATAAAAGTATTTTAACACCATATTTACCTGAACAGGTGAAGTTTCACATCTTTCTCTTGTAAAACAACAAAAACCAAAAACACGCCTGCTCCACTGAAACCACTGTGCAACAACAAAAACACACCGATGGGAAACTCCGAACATCAGTGAACAAAGGTTCCGTGTTGCGTTCACGGTCTAAAAACGGATCAAGTTCAAAAATGTTTCTGTTCATTTTTTTCTTCAGCTGAATAAAAAACAGAGAAACGAGTCAATGCAGAGTTTAGATTGTTTTAAATATTAATAATGAAGCTGCAGTGACTCTGTTCTCCAGCAGGGGGCAGCAACACATGAACTTACTCTGATTAAACAGCACACACACACACACACACACACACACACACACACACACACACACACACACACACACACACACACACACACACACACACACACACACACACACATTCAAAACCCTCATCAAACACATCTTTTTAAAACTGTTTTAATGTCTAACTGCTTTTAAATGTATCTCCTGGTTTTGTTTTGTCTTGTTTTTCATTGTTTCAGGTTCTTATCATTGTTACCATCACTGTTGTTTTAACTGATGTTTTTAATGTCTGTGAAGAGTCTTTGAGTGTTTAGAAAAGCGCTCTATAAATAAAATCTATGATTATTATCATTATTATAACATGCTCACATAAAAAGAGAGGAAGCTTTAACAGATATTTCTCTTGTGCAAAAATATAAATAACACCTTAATAACACAACATTATGTAATAATGTAATAAATTAACTCCATTTTGTAATAAAATTCTCAAACACAACATTTAATAAACTTTGTCACATTATCTAATAAGTTCTTACATCAGTCATTAAAAATATGGATGTTTTTTTTTTACTAAGAAAATATGAGAATTCGAAGCGTTTTGACTCATTTTACAGAATGTAAAACATATTATGTGTTGTATTGAATAATTGTTTTGAAAACTTGTTTCATTCTTACTTAATGTGGCCTCACGTGCTTAAAAATCTCATTAAAAAAAGAAAAATAAAGGTTTTTTCATTTTTCAGGGTCATCTTTTCTCACGTTATTTGATCTTCTCCTCCTCCTCCTCCTCCTCCTCCTCCTCCTCTCCTCCTCTTCTTCCTCTTCCTCCTCCTCCTCCTCCTTCTCCTCCTCTTCCTCCTCTTCTTCCTCCTCCTCCTCCTCCTCCTCCTCCACAGTTTTACATAGAAACAGGTTTCTTCTCTCTCTCCTCCTCCTCCTCTCTCCTCCTCCTCCTCCTCCTCCTCCTCCTCCTCCTCAGTTTTACATAGAAACAGGTCTCTTCTCTCTCTCCTGTGAATCCTGATTGATCTGTATCTTTTCAGGCGGAGCTAAAACAATAATTGGGTTTGTCATTTTGATGTCACACTGAGATATTTGAGGGTTTTTTCTATTCAATTCTTTTTTTTTTTTTTTTGAGGGGAAGCCTGAACAAACACGATAGAAAAAGCTGCAGCAGGAAAATTCTCTGATCCATCAACACGGAGCAGAAACTATAATCAAATGTCAAACACTCCATGAAAGTCAAACAGTGTCAGAGCAAACGGGAGAAACCACGACGACGACGACGACGATGATGGTGATGGAGAGAGGAGGAGGACGGATCTCTCTCTTTTTCTTTCTCTCCTTCTCTCTCTCTGTGGGATCAGACGCTCACATGTTTCATTTATTTCTCTTCACTCTCTCCAAAGAATAAAAATCTCACATCTCCATCTTTTGCTTAGAGAAATCACAAAAAATTCAACTGTTTTAATCCAAAATTTAGACTTTTCATCTCATCTTTAACTTTATATCTAAATATTTCATAATCTATTTCAAAATTTTAACATTTTATCTCAAATTTGACTTCATTCACACAACTTTGATTTCTTATCTCATAACTACTACTTTTATCAAAAATTATGACTTTTTGTCTCCAAACCTTGAGCTGTCGTCTCAAAATTTGACAAATAAATTCACATAACTTTGACTTTCTAACTCAAAACTTTTAACCCAAACATTTTGTCTTGTGTTTTCATTTTTTTGACATTTTGTCCCAAATTTTACTGTTTTATTTCCAAAATTTGACTTTTTATTCAAAAATCGAGACAGATTGACTGTTTTTAAACAAAACTTGAGCCTTTAATCTAAAACTTTTGACTTTTCCTCGTCAGGATCAGGAGTTAAAGAGGTGAACGAGCGTTTATCTGCAGTTGTTTGTTTGTAAAAGTTCATTTCCTCTTCAGCATTTTCTGTCTATGAGTGCAGTTTAACAAACAGAGTTTCATGTTTTCATTTCCACAGAATAATGTCTCAGAGCAGCTTTGATTTGTTAGAAATATCTATTGGCCCTTTTCCACTGACTCGTCTCAGCCCTACTCTACTCACCTCTACTCGGTTTGTGTTGTGTTTCCATTAGCGCGGTACTACGCGTCAGACGCCAGTTTTTAGTACCTGCTCTACCCTGGTTCTAAGAGAGTAAAGCTGATACTAAAAGGTGACGTGGACGGACTGCCGGTCACTCATTGGTCAGAGAATGTCGTCTCTGCAGCTTCTGACTCTGAACAAATCACTTACAAGAGGCAAAGGAATAAGTCAGCGACGGGTTTTTAATGACATTTAAACCTGACGGCACAGAACCAGACTGAATGAAGACAAAATACAGCCCTAAAATGCTCCTNTCCTCCTCCTCAGTTTTACATAGAAACAGGTTTCTTCTCTCTCCTCCTCCTCCTCCTCCTCCTGCTCCTCCTCCTCCTCCTCAGTTTTACATAGAAACAGGTTTCATCTTCTCTCTCTCTCGTGTGAATCCTGATTGATCTGTATCTTTTCAGGCGGAGCTAAAACAATAATTGGGTTTTGTCATTTTGATGTCACACTGAGATATTTGAGGGTTTTTTCTATTCAATTCCTTTTTTTTTTTTTTTTTGAGGGGAAGCCTGAACAAACACGATAGAAAAAGCTGCAGCAGGAAAATTCTCTGATCCATCAACACGGAGCAGAAACTATAATCAAATGTCAAACACTCCATGAAAGTCAAACAGTGTCAGAGCAAACGGGAGAAACCACGACGACGACGACGGTGATGACGGTGATGATGATGGAGAGAGGAGGAGGACGGATCTCTCTCTTTTTCTTTCTCTCCTTCTCTCTCTCTCTGTGGGATCAGACCCTCACATGTTTCATTTATTTCTCTTCTCTCTCTCCAAAGAATAAAAATCTCACATCTCCATCTTTTGCTTAGAGAAATCACAAAAAATTCAACTGTTTTAATCCAAAATTTAGACTTTTCATCTCATCTTTAACTTTCTATCTAAATTTTTCATAATCTGTTTCAAAGTTTTAACATTTTATCTCAAATATGACTTAATTTACACAACTTTGATTTCTTATCTCATAACTATGACTTTTATCAAAAATTATGACTTTTCGTCTCCAAACCTTGAGCTGTCGTCTCAAAATTTGACAAATAAATTCACATAACTTTGACTTTCTAACTCAAAACTTTCACTTTGTACCCAAACATTTTGTGTTGTGTTTTCATTTTTTTGACATTTTGTCCCAAATTTTACTGTTTTATTTCCAAATTTGACTTTTTATTCAAAAATCGAAGACAGATGGACTGTTTTTAAACAAAACTTGAGCCTTTAATCTAAAACTTTTGACTTTTCCTTGTCAGGATCAGGAGTTAAAGAGGTGAACGAGCGTTTATCTGCAGTTGTTTGTCTGTAAAAGTTCATTTCCTCTTCAGCATTTTCTGTCTGTGAGTGCAATTTTACAAACAGAGTTTCATGTTTTCATTTCCACAGAATAATGTCTCAGAGCAGCTTTGATTTGTTATCAACATCAATTGGCCCTTTTCCACTGACTCGTCTCAGCCCTACTCTACTCTCCTCTACTCGGTTTGTGTTGCGTTTCCATTAGCGCGGTACTACGCGTCAGACGCCAGTTTTTAGTACCTACTCTACCCTGGTTCTAAGAGAGTAAAGCTGATACTAAAAGGTGACGTGGACGGACTGCCGGTCACTCATTGGTCAGAGAATGTCGTCTCTGCAGCTTCTGACTCTGAACAAATCACTTACAAGAGGCAAAGGAATAAGTCAGCGACGGGTTTTTAATGACATTTAAACCTGACGGCACAGNGTGCAGCAGCACCAGGCTGTTGTTTACCTCCGTTGTCATGACGACCCACATTGAGCCGCTGTATTACTTTAATGAAATCTTTTGAAAGCTTTTTTTTTTCCTTTAAAGACCACGGTGGCACATATGTTAGTACAAAATGATGTTTGTGTGGCGTTATAGATGAACATGCACGCACTTCTGCGCAGCACTTTAGCGCAGCTGTGTTATAAGATCCACGCCCACCGTGAGTCTGTAGTCGGGCTAGAGGAAAAGAACCAAACCCAGTAGAGACGAGTAGAGGAGAGCTGGAATTTTAGGGTGGAAAAGCTCCAAATGAGAACAAACTGAGAAAAACAACATTTTAAAACATTTTATAAAACGTCAAAAATGTCCTTCAGTAGAAAGTGGAGTAAAGAGAAAGGAAGTAAAGAACCTGAAGCTGCTCAGAAACAGAAACAGAAACAGAAGCAGAAACATAAACAGAAGCAGAAACAGAAGCAGAAGCAGAAACATAAATGTCTGCTTTCTCTCTGCTGCTGCCTGGTTCCTGCCTGGTTGTGGGTTCCTGGTCCCAGCAGGAGGAACCGATGTTTTATTCACGTTCCTCTGACTCCACGGTTGTTCCACGGTGAAGGCTACACTGAAGGTCAGAGACCCACTGATGTTTTTCCTCGCCGCGCTGTCAGCGCCGCCTTCGTGCTCACGCCGTCCGACCGAATCTCCACGGGCCGAGGTCGCTGACCTTTCAGAGATTTTCATGGATGAAGAGAAAGAAGAAGCAGCGAGAGTTTCTCACAGGAGCTCGTTAACGGACATCACTCTGAGGAAGGAGAGAGAGGAGACTTCAGCTCACACACACACACACACACACACACACACACACACACACACACACACACACACACACACACACACTCTCTGTCTCTGTGTGTGTCATTATTTTACAGATAAATATTTATGACTCTCGTCTTAATTCTCTCCAGTTTTAAAGCTCTGGTTTTGCAGTCGCAGCTTTTTATGGATCAGAGAAAGAACATTCGAGCTGAACTCACATAAAAAAATCATTTCTGCTGAAAATAAGACAAAAACATTTCACTGAACTTTACGTTGACTATTCTAGCAGGTAAATAACAGTTTGTAGAGAAAACTCTGATTCAGGATTTTCTGTAAAACTGAACAAACAGAACAGTTTATTTCTCTCTAACAAGATTCAACATGTTTCTATTAATGAAGCACAGAGTTAGCTTCATGCTAACGTCTATGGGGAATTACATTGATATGCTAGTGGTTAGAAAACATGGATATAACTTTAGTTTTAAAACAGAATTTCAACTTTCATCACAGAAACATGTCACAGCTACGCTTAGAGAACAAAACTTCTAAATGTGCAAATATTAACAGGAGGTGACTTCAGCACAACTACGGCAAGCTCAAGGTTCCAAACAACTCAAAGCTTGTTTGGTGGAGCTACTTCAGTCAATAAAATAAAAACATCACCTGACGTTTACACGTTTGTACCTGAGCGACAGGACAGTGACACCTGGTGGAACAAACATGAATAAAGCTGTAACCTGACACAGGAATCTGATCAGAGTTTGTTTGTTTGTTGTTTTTCTTTGTTGTTTCTCAGGTTTGTTCGTTGTTGTTTTGTTCATGAATCTTTGTTGTTTCTCAGGTTTGTTTGTTGTTGTTTTTCTTTGTTGTTTCTCGGGTTTGTTGTTTTTTCTTCATGAATCTTTGTTGTTTCTCGGGTTTGTTTGTTGTTGTTTTGTTCATGAATCTTTGTTGTTTCTCAGGTTTGTTTGTTGTTGTTTTGTTCATGAATCTTTGTTGTTTCTCAGGTTTGTTTGTTGTTGTTTTGTTCATGAATCTTTGTTGTTTCTCAGGTTTGTTTGTTGTTGTTTTGTTCATGAATCTTTGCTGTTTCTCAGGTTTGTTTGTTTGTTGTTGTTTTGTTCACGAATCTTTGTTGTTTCTCAGGTTTGTTTGTTGTTGTTTTGTTCATGAATCTTTGTTGTTTTTCAGGTTTGTTTGTTGTTGTTTTGTTCATGAATCTTTGTTGTTTCTTCAGGTTTGATTCTGTTTCTGTCGTTTTCTCTGAGTTAAACTCGTTTGTTTTGGTTTTGTTCTTCTTCTCTCTCCTCTTGTTTCTGCAGAAAGTGATTAATCATGTTTTCATGGCGGTGATTCCCTCTGAACGTGACCTCGTCTCAGCGGCGGCGGCGGCGGCTCGGGGCCCACGGGGCGGCGTGGACCATGACTGTCAGCGGCGTGTTCCCAGAGGCCTTTGCGGGCTGAAGCAGCGGGACACCACAGGAGGGATGTAATCACCGCCATTACGCTCCAGGTGCCGGTGGAATAAAAGATGGAAACGAGCCTCCGGCGGCGGCGGCGTTGTCATGGATGAGAATCTAATTAAAGAGTGTTTAACTCAACAGGCGCTGCCACTCGTGGCCTGTTGACTCATGAAATTAATGTTTTGTTGTGGCACAAAGAAACTGTTGCAGCAGAGAGTGCAGCTCCACCACGGGCGCCGCCGCCGCCGCTGCCACGGCTCAGACTGAGGCTGCGGCGCCGCTCCCTCATGTCATCAGGAACAAAGAATCGAAGCATCTGAAGATTCATGTTCCAGCTTTTCTCTCCTCTGAAGGTCGACGGTTTCCTTTAAAGACGGCGTCACTTCCTTTGCTCCCGGGCGTTTGTGCGTTTGTGCGTTTGTGTGTCTGTGTGTCTGTGTTAGTGCGTCCACGGCGCCGCTGAGGTTCAGAGCCCCCCCCCTCTCTCTGAAAGTGTAATGGATATCCTGAAACACCCTGAGGAGGAAACCAATGGCAGGTGTAAAGTTAAACGTCCTGTGAAATCATCAGGAGCTGGAACAAACGCCTCCACAGCCTCTGGGAGTTTTTCACAGACAATTATCCCGCCACGCCACCGCCAACGCCGCCGCCACCCCGTGGATCTCTCTGACTACAGGTCAGCGTGGCGAGGCCGCTCGCTCACAGATGTTTGCTGCTGAGTCTGGGGCCAGGACACGGCGGTGGCCCCCCCTGTGGGTCGCCGTGGAGACGGGCCGGCCGACACAACCGCCGCGAGGTGCCTCGTCCACGAGTGAAGGTCGCCGAATTACGCCCTGCCGCTTCTCGCCCGCGCGGCAGTCTTCGTGAAACCTAGTCTGCCTACGTCGGTCCACACGGGGACGTCGGCCCGAGTCCACTGTGGACGATGAAGGAAATTAATCTCGTGTTTGTCGACAAAGTCCTCCCCCCCCCCTGCTCTCTGCTGCAGCGTCTGATTCTGGTCACATTTGATTATTGCTGCAGCTTCTGGGTAATCTGATACATAAATCAATACCTGACAGTGAAAACACACACACACACACACACACACACACACACACACACACACAGATTTTATTTCTGATCTGAATCTGAGTAAATTCATGACACAGCTCTGACTTTTTTCCACAAAAACATTCCACACACAAGCATAACACTCTGAAGCAAAACTCCTTTGTGCTCTCCACATTTTTGCGTCACACACTCACACACACACACTTTCACATTTGTGCACTTGTGCATTCTGCAACTGTACTTGCGCTTTATGCACTTTCACATTCTTTACTTGTGCATCTTTTAGCTTCTACACTTACACACTTTGCATTTGCTGAATTCCATAGTTGTGCATTATGCACTTTTGCACTTCGTGAAATGCACATCATGCACTTGCACATTTCGTACATGCTTGTTACAGACTTATGCACTGACGCATTCTGTAACTGAGAATTACGTATAATTGCACTTACGTGTTTCATACTTGCACATTAAGCACATAAACATTATGCATTTTTGCACTTTCCCACTCCATATTTGCACATTACCCATTTTTGCACATTGTCAGATTATTTTTCCTTGTTATTAACAACCAGACGTCTTTGTTTTTTTTTAAAATGTGAAGTGAATTATTTTCTGGACTGGTCTGGTAAATGTGGTTTAGATTAATTCTAAAAAAAAAATTAACCCTTTCTTGTATTTCAGTTTTTGCAGTGTATGATGATTTATCTTTGTACAGTTTGTTTTATAAGAAGCTTTGAATGTTTTGAACCTAAAACAGTTTTACTCTAGTTTCTCTAACAAAAGTCAGAAATAATGTTCAATATTCATTTCATCGGATGTTTTGGTGTTTGGAACGAGAACTTTACGGCTGATTTAAAGAGAATTCTCACTTTTCTAATAACTAAATTTACATGTGTAAATATCTGACTGCGCTGGCAGAGACTCAGACTGGTTTGTGGTGTTTTCTTTTCCTGAGATCAAGTGTTTATTTCTTGTATTTCTGCAGCTCTCTCTCCCTCTCTCTCTCTCTCTCTCTCTCTCTCTCTCTCTCTCTCTCTCTCTCACCTTTAACGGCCTTAAACAGCAGCAGCTTCAGTCCTGACTCTGTTCACTGACTCTGAGCCTCTTCACTTTTGTCTGTTTTCATCCTGAGCTCTCGGGGGGGGGGGCGTGTCACTCCTGGACACAAAGATCCACTTCTGACAAATGTGAGTCAGGGACTGAAGCAGGTGCAGATAAAAGCGGCGGCGGCGGCGGCGTTGGCCTGCTANTCTCACTTTTCTAATAACTAAATTTACATGTGTAAATATCTGACTGCGCTGGCAGAGACTCAGACTGGTTTGTGGTGTTTTCTTTTCCTGAGATCAAGTGTTTATTTCTTGTATTTCTGCAGCTCTCTCTCCCTCTCTCTCTCTCTCTCTCTCTCTCTCTCTCTCTCTCTCTCTCTCTCACCTTTAACGGCCTTAAACAGCAGCAGCTTCAGTCCTGACTCTGTTCACTGACTCTGAGCCTCTTCACTTTTGTCTGTTTTCATCCTGAGCTCTCGGGGGGGGGG
>RPOG01001889.1:96598-119543 GCA_008086565.1 Thalassoma bifasciatum
TGGTTTTTGGTATTCATGGAGGGAAACAGAGATAGTCGGCATCTCTGGCTCTCTTTGTTGACAGTGTTTTGACTCCAAAGGCTTTTCATCAGGTCAGATTTGTGAATGGCATGCTCAACATTACAGAGGGATGCTGGGAAACAGAGATTAAGACGTCAAAACTGCTGTCAACACTCGGTCGACTCGACCGGGCTGCACACAAAGAGAAGAACAGGAAAAAACTGAGGAGGAAAATCAGCGTGAAAGCAGCAGAAACACAGACACACCAACAGTTTCATCAGCTTTAACGTTAATGTTTCATGTTTCATCCACATCAGGACGATTAAAGAGGAACGAGGAGAGTTTTACACTGTAACACATCTAAATGTGACCAAATATATTCCTCTCATCAAAACATCAGATTCAGTCTCTTATCCTGCAAAATGTGAAATGAATCAAGTGTTTTTATCTTATTTTTAGTCACTATTGTCTGTTTATTCTTAATATGAGCCACAATTAACTGACACGTCCAGAAAAATGTCTCATTTCCAGACACTTAAAGACAAAATTATGTTTGAATTTTCTTTCAAAAAGTCAAAAAATGTCTGTTGGGTCAGAAAAAAGGTTCCAGTATTAAAACATTATTATATTTTTAAAAAGACTTCATTAACAGGTTTGTTTTTTGACTTGGTACAAGCCTTTCAGATGTAACTTTTGTCTTTAAAAACTTGAAAAAATTCATTTTTATGGACTTTTCAGTTGAAATAGGCTCATATAAAGAATAATGAGACATTTTTTTTACTAAAAATAAGACAAACTGACTTGATTGGATTTCAGTTTTTGCCGTGCAGCTCAACTACTCACACATTTCACTGCAAAAAACTGAAAATTAATCAAGTGTTTGTGTTTTATTTTCAGTATAACATGACTTATTATACTTCATATTAACCACAATTGACTAATAAATACAGAAAAATGTCTCATTTCAGGGTCAAAATAAAAAAAAAGATGTTTGGATAACTTGTAGTGAGTAAAAAAAAAAATCCCGTTTCTTGAAATTGGAAAACCAGAGCATCAGTGAATCATTATGTTGAGATAATGGCACAAACATTTACTTAATATAAGAATATTTTTCTACACATTGAGAAAAAAGGTCTAATATTTTTATTTGTTTGAAGAAAAAATCACCTGTTATTGGGAGAATTCACTCATTTTGAGGTTTTTCTGGTTCATTGAGGTTTTGAAAATCTTGATGAACCAAATTTTCTTGTTTTGTTGGAAAATTATTTTGCTCAGTTGAAGTGAAATCCTCCAGTTTTTGTCCATTTTTAAGGCTGTTTTTTGCAGTGCAGGCTTTACACAAAGAGCAGAAAACGATGAACTGGCCCCAAACACAGACTCATGGTTGTTTTTATCACCAACAGTTAATGTTTGGTCTAAATGTAGAAGATTAAAGAGGTGAAGGTTTTTATATCTGAGCCTGTTTTTATTTCATCATCTCCTCCTCTGGCTCACAGAGCTGACAGAAAAAAACCAGAAAAGCTCTGAAACATCACACTCACCTGAGTGGAGCAGCTTCTGGTCGTGTGTGAACAAATACAGATCTGTGGGTGTCTGACCTTGGCTCACGCTGCAGCTTCAAACTGGGTCAGCAGTCACCTCCGCTAACACAGAAAAAGAGAAAACGCTCGACTTTCCTTCCTCCTCAGGAGCCGAGGCAGCCGCCAAACACAAACGCTGCTCACCGCGCCGAGCGGGAGCGTTCACACACGTTCAGGGTGCAAGAAAAAATATTTTTGGTACATTCACCAGGTCACAAAAATGTCTTATTAAGAAATATTTAAGGACAAAAATGAGGCAGAGAAACATTTTTTTTATCCCTTTGGCAGATTTTCTTGACTTGTTACAAGAAAGTCAGACCTCGTTTTTGTCTTTAAAAAACTTCAACTAAAACATTTTTATTAACTTGTCTGGTGAATGTGGATCAAATCAAGAATAACAAGACATTTTTTTCTATAAATCAAGAAAATCAAAATCAAAATCATTGAAGAATAGGCTACCTCTCTTTTTTCTTTTTGTTTAATATTTTGAGGCATTATTTCTATTTTTAGGTAACTGATAATTGGGAGGTTATCTTGAAGAATGGTTCTCTACCTCACTTTTCCTCACTAAGGTGTAAGTGTCAGACTTAAGAGAGGTGATTATTTTTTATTTTGTTAAACATCTGAATACTTGTGTTCCTACAGAACTTGAGTCAATAACTATTAAAGACTAGAACATGCCATATTTGTATGTGACTGATTATATTGTTCAGGAGAATTGCTTTAAAATAATTATCATATTATTTACAAAGCAACTGTTTGTGAGTGTTTTGGGCTATTTCTCAGTATATCCAGGTAAAGTGTTCTTTTCTGGGGAATTCAGAATATGGTCACCCTAGGTTACATGTAACAGATAAAAGGTAACAGATTAAAACAGGTAACAGATAAAAGGTAACAGATAACAGGTAACAGGTAACAGGTAACAGATAACAGATAACAGGTAACAGGTAACAGGTAACAGGTAACAGGTAACAGGTAACAGATAACAGGTAACAGATAACAGGTAACAGGTAACAGATAACAGGTAACAGGTAACAGGTAACAGGTAACAGGTAACAGGTAACAGATAACAGGTAACAGGTAACAGGTAACAGGTAACAGGTAACAGGTAACAGATAACAGGATTGTCCATTGTCCATTGTCCATTGTCCATTGTCCATTGTCTATTGTCTATTGTCTATTGTCCATTGTCCATTGTCCATTGTCCATTGTCTATTGTCCATTGTCTATTGTCCATTGTCCATTGAGCACACCACTGCGGACGAGTAAACCGGAGGAGCACAATTTCCAGCTGCGGCAGTAAAGGACAAACGGACTGCAATAATCTCCAGTTTTCTCAGCGTTGGACTGAAGTGGAGGTTTGTGTCTGTGCAGCTGCTGCTGCTTCAGTGATGAACAAACTCAGACACTTCCCTGGAAACGCCAACGGCTCCGATCACATCCAGCTGTCAAAGCGCCGCCGATGCCGCCGCCGCCAACTTCTGTGTTCGTGTTCTGACACTTTGACCTCTCAGAGTAAATCTTTAAAACCTCTGAACGACACGCTGCTGCTGCTGCTGCTGTTGTTTTTCTGCATTTCCATAAAACACTGGTCCCTTTTCTCTTTTTCAGGAGGACGACACGTTCTTCGCTTTGTTTCCTCTCTGAGCCGTTCAGTCAGGACGGACAAACGTACGGACGCCATCACCACCGCCATCGCCATCGCTCTCAGACTCTTCAGATTTTTCCCTCTCACAGTTTTAAAGCTCAAAATCAAAGATGTGAAACCTAATTAAAACAAATCAAACAAAGCAACATCTCTGGTTACCGTGGAAACTGCAGGTCTGTTTGATCACTGTAACATTGACCTTTCAAAATAAAAGCTGTCACAACTTTCATCCTGCTTCTACCAGAAAATACAAAACATCAGAAATAATCTTCTTCTCTTTGTCTACTTCTCCTTTTTCTTCTCTTCAAATACAAAAAACCCCTCACCTGTAAAGTATTAAAACACTGAACACTTGAAAATAAAATTATAAAAACACTTGCACTGCAATAATGGAAATCTCAGCAAGTCATTCTGTCTTATTTGTAGTAAAAATTGTTTTATTGTTCTTAATTTGAGCCACATTCACCAGACCAGGTCATAAAAATGTCTTATTTCAAGTTTTTTAAGACAAAAATGAGGTGTAAATTGTTTGTAACAAGTCAAAAAAATCTGCCAATGGGATAAGACGAATTCACCCGGGAAGTTTCTTGAAATTAGAAAGATGTCTTAAAACAAGAATCTTTTATCTTTTATCATCTGTAAATAATGTGTGTGTGTCCTCTCGGTGTGTTGCTGCTGTAATTATAGACTGAAGCTGCGTGATGTTTTATTTTTGCAGCGTCAGGGGAAACGTTGGTTCTGCACAAACCTCTTTATTTATGGAGGTAGAAGAGTCTGTGAGTCTGAATCTGTTTGTTTATCAAACGTTGAAGAGAAACTGAATCAGACTTTGTGTCTCATGGACACAGCGTCTGTTTTATTGTTTATCTGACTGAGCTGATGAGGATGAAACGTGTTTAACCTCTGGATGATTTCAGCTGTTTCTCTCTGTGACGGACGTGAAGAGAAGCTTCAATTATTTCAATGATTTCACTCAGTTTCTGACCATCATAATATTTCCTCTGTAACTCAGAACATTTCCTCTGTAACTCTGAATATTTCCTTTGTAACTCTGAATATTTCCTCTGTATCTCTGAATATTTCCTCTGTATCTCTGAATATTTCCTCTATAACTCTGAATATTTCCTCTGTACCTCTGAATATTTCCTCTGTACCTCTGAATATTTCCTCTGTACCTCTGAATATTTCCTCTGTAACTCAGAATATTTCCTCTGAATATTTCCTCTGTAACTCTGAATATTTCCTCTGTACCTCTGAATATTTCCTCTGTAACTCTGAATATTTCCTCTGAATATTTCCTCTGTAAGTCTGAATATTTCCTCTGTAACTCTGAATATTTCCTCTGTATCTCTGAATATTTCCTCTGTAACTCTGAATATTTCCTCTGTAACTCTGAATATTTCCTCTGTATCTCTGAATATTTCCTCTGTAACTCAGAATATTTCCTCTGTAACTCTGAATATTTCCTCTATAACTCTGAATATTTCCTCTGTATCTCTGAATATTTCCTCTGTATCTCTGAATATTTCCTCTGTAACTCAGAATATTTTAACTCTGAATATTTCCTCTGTAACTCTGAATATTTCCTCTGTATCTCTGAATATTTCCTCTGTATCTCTGAATATTTCCTCTGTATCTCTGAATATTTCCTCTGTATCTCTGAATATTTCCCCTGTATCTCAGTATCAGTTTGAGGAAGCGTTATCGGGGGAGAGCCCCCCCCCCTCGTCTGTTTTCCTCCTGGTCTGCCAGTTTCTCCGACTCTGAAACACAAACCGCTGAGGCCTGCCAAGTTTGCCTGGAGTCAGTGAACTGCCAAATCTTCCACATCCTACAAGTAAAGGATTCATCTCAGTGTTTCAGCAGCAGAAAATATGGCAACTGCAAATGTTTTCTGTCCAGACAAAGAATCACAGCATCTTCCCACTCACATTTTAACTGTTTTTGATGGATTAAGTCCGCAAAGTGTCTTATCGATCGCAGCAGAGCGAGCGGCTCAATCCTCTTTTCTTCGCCGCTGAGTTGAAGCTTGTTGTGAGACAGTCGATGAAAATCACACTTAAGGTTCGGAAAATTATCATTTCCACACAAATGAGTATTGATTTCATGAGTTTGAGACCAACGCGGGGAAGAGCATGTGCAGGAGTTCACGTCTGCGTCGACTCTTTTTGTTGTGGAAGTCAGAATCTGAATGAAATTAACATAAAACAACGTTTGTGTTTGAAAAATCTCCTGAAGGATCAGAGAGAAACCAGAGGGAACTAATGAAGGTTTGACTTTAGGGGGGAGAGTAAAAAGGAGGACAGTCCTTCACACACACACACACACACACACACACACACACACACACACAGACACACACTAAAGTAGAGCAGCGGTTCAACCTGTGGTGCGTGACCCTTGTGGGGTCGCCTGGGATCTAAACAGGGTCCATGAAACATCCAGAAAAACATCAAAAACAAAAAACTGTATTCATTTTATTATTTCTGTGTTTTGAGTATTTGAGAATTTTTAGTGTTTAAGTTCATTAGGTATGAATGTATTTTTTGTATTTGATTACTGGGAAATCACGCAAGAAAAAAAAAAAACTGAAATCTAAGCAAGTCATTCTGTCTTATTTGTAGTCAAAATTGTCTTATTGTTCTTAATTTGAGACACATTCACCAGAACAGGTCATAAAAATGTCTTATTTTAAGTTTTTTATGACAAAAATGAGGTGTAAATTGCTTGTAACTAGTCAAAAAAATCTGCCAATGGGATAAGACGAATTCACCCGGGAAGTTTCTTGAAATTAGAAAGATGTCTTAAAACAAGAATCTTTTATCTTATCCCATTGGCAGATTTTTTTTACTTGTTATAAACAATTAATGCCTCATTTTTGTCTTTAAAAAACTTGAAATGAGACATTTTTATGACCTTGTCTAGTAAATGTGGCTCAAATCAAGAATAGTCAGAGAAATTTTACTAAAAATAATAACAGAATGAGTTGCTTAGATTTCAGTTTTGCAGTGAACTTTCCGAGCGTATTGTGATTAAACAGGAACTAACTGGAGACTCAGAGCTGATGTTTGTGGTTTTAACTCCTCTGAACTGTGACAGCAGCAGAAACGTGTGTTCGAGGATTTTTATCATCACATTGTTTCTGTTTTATTCTGAAAAACGTGAAGAATGAAAAGTTTGATTCTTTCTTTCCTGTGTTTGAATTATTCAGACTAAAGACACAAACTCCACTTCTCTGTTTCCTCCTCTGATCTGAAGCTTTCCTGCCTCCGTCTGGATTTATGAGCTTTGAATTGTTGCCTCACATTTCATTTTTCTTCTCCCAGAGTGCATTGCAGCGGGGCATGATTACCTCTCCACCTGCGTGATGGAGACGTTTCCTCCGTGACTCGGGTCCCCGTCATGCTTTCATTATAACACAGCCATACATCTTCCCCTCGCTCCGTGATGCTGCTGGGGGAGGAGCAGAGGCTGTGAGGGGGGGGGCACTGCATCATTTACGCCTGCAAACCCCCCAACGCCAACGCCAGCCTCACCTTTTTAATTCTGATTTAAGGGGAGAGGCCACGGCCGAGTGGAGGAGGTGCTGATGGTTCCCCCCCCCCCTTCACATCGAAGCCACGGAGCAAAAGAGACCGCCGAGACCAGCGCTCTGCCAGGAGACGCATGAATCATCCCTGACAAGGCTCCTCCCCCCGCCACCGCCACCGCCACCGATGCTGCTGCCGCTGCCGTGAATTATCTACCTCTGGAAAAGCCTCGATCAATTAGTCAATCTCTCGACTGCGGCCCCTCAATTAACGAGGTGATTCCCAAAGCTGCCGCCGCCCAACGTGTTGTGCTTTACTCGACGCCGCCAATTAAAGCGCTGCCGCGGCGCCGGGAGCCGATAGGACGGGCGAGTGTAGTGAGGGATCCATCTATAACCACTCTGCGCCTGTGAAGCTGAAAATGAGGGAGTAGAAAGCGTCTCTCTCAGACCGATGTGCTCAGGGATGCTGTTAGAGAATTGATTTTGTTATAAATTCAGAGAGAAGGTGCCAATCACCTGTTGGCAGCAGAAACCGGCGCTCGGAGCAGAATCTGAGAGGACGGCGGGTAAAAGGAGATGTCGGGGTTCAAACAGAATACAGATTGGCAGAGGGATGTGAGGCCCCCACCGCAGCACAGCAGCAGCACAGCAGCAGCACTGAGTCCACTCCACTGGAGCGCTGAGTGTCGGGGGGACCCCGGTGCGTGAGCCCGGCTGTAATTGGACCAATCTGTTCCCTCGCTCCGGAGCCGCAGAGGCCGTTACTTGTTTGAAGTCATAACCTCGGCGAGATGCCGGCGCTTCAGACGGCGAGCGAGCAGCTCCAGCCTCCACTCTCTCTTCACTGCTCCTAAACGCCCTTTGACACCGCCGCTCCTGATTCGCCGCTCTGCTGCCGTCACGTTTGTTCGCTCGCTCTTTCTCCATTTCTGCTCCTGTCTGCGAGTCTGACGGATAATTCCAAGATGGAGATTTAATCCAGGAGTGTTTGTCGGCCTCAAACGTCTTATTTTCTAAGACTCCATCTTAGTGTTTGGCTTTCTCCGAGCTTCATCCCAAAGACGAGGCTTTTCTCCAACCTAACGTTCTAAAAACAGAATTAATGCTGTTACAAAAACAGAGCTTTGTGTCTCTTTCTTTCTTTGACTTTGGTAAACGTCACTTTCCCTACAACACTAATTACAGTGAGGATGTGTAAAACATAAATAAAAACAGAAAACAAGGATTCAGTTGCATTCACTACAAAGACAAGAAATATATTCTTCAAACTGATAAACTCTGTTTTTTTCTGTAAATACTCCCTCATTTTGAGTTTGATTCCTGCAGCTCGTTCCTAAAAATCTTGTTCAGGTTGAACAAAAGTCTGTTAAAAAACATCTGTTTGGATCATTCCACAGGTGAACAGGTTGATTTAAACAGGTGAGTGTCATGATTGGGTATAAAAGGAGCATCATCCCCAAAAGGCTCAGTCCTTCACAAGCAAAGATGGAGCCAGGTTCACCACTTTGTCAACAACTGCGTGAGCAAATAGTCCAACAGTTTAACAACAATGTTTCTCAACTTTGTCCAACTGCAGGAATTGATGGATTTCATCATCTACAGACCATAATATCATCAAAAGATTCAGAGAATCTGGAGAAATCTCTGCACGTAAGCAGCAANTCATCACTACATCTACAAGTGACAGTTCAAACTCTACCATGCAAAGACAAAGTCACACATCAACAACACACACAAACGCCGCAGAACTCTTTTTGGAAATCATGGACGTGGTGCTGAAAGGTACAAACAGGTTTTGGAGCAACATCTGCTGCCATCCAAGACACTTTGTCTTTTTCAGGGACGTCCCTGATTATTTCAGCAAGACAATGAAACCAAGACACATTCTGCTCCTGTTACAACAGCGTGGCTCCGTAGTAGAAGAGTGCAGCTAAATGTTGTTCATCAACAAGAAGGTGAAAGAATTCCAGCTCCAAAGCTTCAACAATTAGTGTCCTCACGTCACAAACACTGAACCAGTGTTGTTAAAGGAAGAATAAATATCTGGTCTTTGTGGTGATTTAGTAGAATAAAGGTTAAACAGGATTTGAAATTGTTGTATTTTGTTGGGTTGTGATTTCATTTGTAACAGTTTTCATTGTTCTGAGTCAGTTGTGAACTGATCTTCAGGTTTTTCCAGGTTTTTCCTGCGTCTCTGTGGTGGTGAACAGACGGAAAAACTGTGGTTTTCTGCTCCATCTGCTCTGGATGTGGAGGTGTGTGTTTGTTTGTCTGTGTTTGACCGGGTGTGTGTTTGTTTGTCTGTGTCTGACTGTGTCTGACTGTGTTTGACCGTGTGTGTGTTTGCTGATGGTGCTGATGGTGATGATGGTGATGATGGTGGTAGTGATGAGGGTGTGTGAGAGGACAGGAAGTGTCCAGGTGATCAGAGCAGAAGTGCGTAGTCGTGTAGAGCAGCAGCAGCAGCAGAGCATCGTCGTCCTCTCACATGAACCTGTGAGTTGATGGAGTCTCGTCACAGCTGCTGGGTTTGATGCTGCACATTTCCTGGCTCATTGAAAAGACCTTTCTGCCTCTTTGTGAATTAGCCGTGCTCTGCTGGAGGAGAGGACGCAGATGAGGGATGTGTTTCTATCTCTGGAGCTGACGGCTGAAACAATCCTGCTCACGCTCTCGTACGTCTGCTCTTAAAGTGAGTGGTTGTGATTCTCTGAGAGGATGTGGATGTAATTTGAGTTGTAACAGCTCCGGCTGGTTCTTCAGAGCAGAAACAGAGACGTGTGGTTGGAGCTGAGTCTCCTCACGAACAGGAAAAAACGCTCGGCTCCATTAAAGCGCTGAGAAAACGGAAACCTGAGCAGGTCATTCTGTTTTATTTGTAGTAAAAATTATCTTATTTTCCTTGATTTGAGCCACATTCACCAGACCAGGTCATGAAAAAGTCTCATATCAAGTTATTCAAAGACAAAAATGAGATTGCCATAGGATGGGAAAAATTCCCTTTTAAAGTTTCTTGAAATTAGAAAAAAAAATTCTTATCCCATTGGCAGATTTCAGACCTCATTATTGTCTTTAAATAATTTGAAATAAGACATTTTCCTGGACTAACAGCTGAATGTGGCTCATATCAAGAATAAAAACATATTTTTTAATAAAGATGAGACATAATGACTTGCTTCGATTTCAGTTTTTTAAAGATTTTTACCCGATCCAAGAAATTCTATGGAAGCCTGCTTCCTCCAGTTTAAAAAAATGAAAATATAAAAATTAAAACTTGGTTTTTGAAAATCGTTTTGGCCAATATTATGTCAGTATTTGAGATAAACAGTCAAAAAATGAGAAAATATTTTTTAAAAATTTAGATAATTCAATGACAAGTTTAAGGTGAAGTCAAATTTATGAAGAAAATAAAGTAAAGATTCTCTTTTTATTCAGTATAAATAATTTGAAATAAGACATTTTCCTGGATTGGTCAGTTGAATGTGGCCCATAGTAAGAATAGAAAGACATTTTTTCCCCCAAAAATTGGACAAAAATTTGATTAGATTTCAGTTTTTTGAAGGTTTTCTTCTTTTTTTTTTTTTTTTTACCTGTACCAAGAAATTCAATGGGGGCCAGTTTCTTCCAGTTTAAATAATAAATTAAGAAAATTAAAAATTAAAACCTTGTTGAGATTCATTTTGGCCAACATTATGTCAATATTTTGAGATAAACAATCAAAAATTTGGAAAACATTCCAAAACTTGAGGTAGTTCAGTAAAATGTTTGAGGTAAAGTCAAAATTATGAGGAAACTAAAGTGAAAATTCTCTTTTTATTCTGAGTATGAGCTTCATTCAACTGACCAGTCCACAAAAATGTCTTATTTGGAGTTTTTTAAAGACAACAATGAGGTCTGAATCGTTTAAAACAAGCCAAAAAAATATGTCAGAGGGGTAAAAATAAAAAAACAGGCACATTTTTTTTTTTTTTTTTTTTTTTTAACTTGTCTCAGTAAATTCAGACGTTTCCATAATTTGAAGTGAGACATTTTTCTGGACTGGTCAGTTGATTGTGGATCATATTCAGAATAAAAAGACAATTTTTACTAATAATAAGACCTAAATTATTGGTTATATTTCAGTTTGAGTCGAACAGTGTGAACATTGTGTCAGATTTATAAAGACCAAAAAAAAATCTTTACATTAAAATGCAAAGACAGAAATGTTGACTCATTCTTTTTCTCCCACTGTTACAGTTTTAATGAATATGTTTTGTTCTTTAATTCTAAATAAAGTTAAATAAATAAACTCTGGAGGTCTGTGATACCAGGTTATATTTGTGGTGGAGAACATTAAAGCACATGAACAGTTTCAGTGTTTGTGTGAAGTCGTTTCAATCATCCTGGACGTGTTTCCCCTGACGTCTCCCTGACATCCACCTGCGTTTCTACCTGCGTTTCTCCCTGACAGCCTGAATAATTGCTGGACTCCTGTGGGTCTAACAGCTCCTGATGAAAGTGAAGTTTTTCTCTCTGTGTTTGAGGAGCTGCAGCTTTTTAAAGAATGATTCAACTCAATGAGGCCTCTGCTGCTGCTGCAAACCACACACTCACTTCCTCCTTCAGACTCTCAGATTTTCTTTCTGAGTTTCATGTGAAAACCAGGGAGCTCGGCCCGTCAGCGTCCTGTCACAGAAATATCAAGAAACCACCAGTTTCTGAGACTGCGACGCCACGACGGCTTGATCGCGTCTTAAAAGGGCATAAAAATATCAATACAGCTGATGTGAAGGGAAATAAAGCAAAGTGAGAAGGAGTCAGTGTTTTTAGGAGCAGATATTTCTCTAACACATGACGCTGAAGTTTGCTCTTTTATCAACAAACTGACACATTAAAGTCCCAGAGAGGAGTTTCTGAGCGACCCTGAAAAAAAGTCTGATCTCTACATTTTCACCTGATCGTGATCCTGAACTAAAAACAAGATGATCAGAGTTAAAATGAATTATTTACAGATGATGATTCTCAGCTTCATGATCAGGTCAGACTGAACCAGACTGATTTACAGAAGTTAAAGTTTCTATGACAACATCACAACAGCTGAGGAAGTTTATCAGCAGGAAGAGAAATCTGTGTTTTCTCTGCTGAATAAACTAAAACACAGACTAAAGGAAACAGAAAAGCTCTAATTTTTCATAGTTCTTCTTAAAAAAGGAATATGATTTAATTTCTCTCACTACTTTCATTAGGGCAGTGGTTCCCAAAGTGGGGGTCTGGACCCTTTGGGGGGTCGCGACACATTGACAAGGGGTCGTGGACTGTGTCCCAAAATCAAAAACCATGAACAATTCCACATTTCATCCATTATTGTAAGAATAAAAGCAAAAATATGGGTTAAAGATAATATAAAATGATGCAAACAGAAAATGTTTTATCTGCTTTTCACATTTCTTTGTTTAAGTTTGATGCAGTGAACACAGCAAAGTGCACATTAGTCTGTAAATTTCCTACTGATCAGTTAAATTAAGTATCCTCAGGGGTTTTTCCCTTGTTTTTTTGTTTTTGGATTGGCCCATTAGTTTGGGAACTCCTGCATTAGGAAACAGCTGAGGTTGAATTCTTTTAACTTTTTTTCTATTGTAGCTCATGCAAATCATCTGACACCTACAGGCCACCGTAGTTCAGAGACTCAGGTGTAGAACAGTTTCCTTCTTAAACCTGTGGAGACACTTTCAGTGATTCTGGGGCAGATAAACTTCACGAGGGTTTTTCTCTGGTTCCTCTCTGAGCTGCAGGTTCAGAGACTCAGAGACGAACTGTTGGGTTTGATAAACGCTCAGAAACAAATACAGACTCAGTGATTGGTTAAGAAGCTGCAGAGCAAACAGGTTTCTCTTCAGCCACGGAGCAGATCTAACTCACACCTCAGCGCTTTGCTGATCGGCCTGAAACACCTCAGCGTTGTTTCTTCCGCCTCATGATTCAGTGAGGAGCCGTGTTTGGGTTCATGCAGCCGACAGACAAGCTCAGAGCGTCGCTTCAGTTTAAATCAAACTCTGCTCCTCTGCAGGACCAGCTTCTTCAGACCCAGAGGTTTCATCTGCAGAAAAACAAGTTTCTCTGAAACAGCAACAATCACTCTGAAGATCTGAGGCCAAAAATGTTAAAAACTGCAGTTCACCCAGCGTCCACCAGGGGGTTTGTGCAGACAGAGCAGAAACCACACACACACACATTCAAAGAGCAGGAATCATTGTGTTTCAGAGAAATAAACCTGTGTGAGTTAAAGCCTGGAGGAAGGTTTGTCTTTGAATAATATGCAGAAGGTTTTAGAGACTCTGAGAGGATTTATCTTTAAATATTACACCCTCCACACACGGAGCAGCCTGAGCGCTGGATCAGTCCGGATCAGCCGCTCTCTCTCTCTGATTCTGCTGTAAAAGCCTCAACAACAACACCTGCATACTAAAAACACTGTGTTTATACAAATGAGCCCAGAAAGATCACTCACAGCTCAGATTTACTCTGAGTGAAACGCCAAACAGCCCCAAAACCAAACGATTCATCAGTAATCCATTTAACGGAGCCGCCAGATCCACGATAACATCCAGAGCAGAAACAGGCTCATGCTCAGATTCACCAACTCCAGAAACACAGGAACAACCAACACGCAGACGCCGTGATATTTATAATAAATCAGAGCTGCACTGAGTTACTGACATTATTCTGATTATTCACCAACCTCAAAGTTTAATTTATGACATAAAAAGGCAAAAGTTGGAGAAAAAAAGTCATAATTTTGAGATTATCATGTTAAAACTTTGAGAAGATAAACAACATTTTGAAATAAATAGTCAAATAATGGGATATGTTACAATTTTAAGAAAAACAGTCAAAATTTTGAGATAAAAGGTCAAATAATGAAATGTCATAATTTTGAGAGAAAAAGTCAGAAAGTCAAAAATCTGATATAAAGTCAAAATTAAAAGAAAAACATCATAATCTGAGATAAAAAAAAAATAAAAGTTGAAATTTTGAAATAATTTATTAAATATTTTGAGATTATAAACCAAATTCTTTTATTTACTTATTTATTTTTGGGTGGGGGGGTTATTGTGTGTTGCAGTTGTGCTGAAGTCTGTTTGAAAACATTTACCCGTGAATATTTTTACATTTAGACGTTTCAGTTTCATTCTCAAACAGAAACTGTGACACATTTCTGTGATGAAAGTTGAAATTCTGTTTTAAAACCAAAGTTATTTCCATGTTTTCTAACCACTAGCATATGAATGTAATTCCCCATAGACGTTAGCACGAAGCTAGCTCTGCTTTCTCTATGGTTCATTAGCAGANAAAAAAAAAAGCTTTAAAAAGATTTCATTAAAGTAATACAGCGGCTCAATGTGGGTCGTCATGACAACGGAGGTAAACAACAGCCTGGTGCTGCTGCACGCGGAGGAAAACGAAGGAGCTGCTTCCTGACATCAACTCTTCCCTGGATCCAGTGAGATCACTTTAATTTTTGATTTTTGGGCCTGGTATAGCAGAGATTTGTTGTTGATCAATCATTCTTCTTTGAACTGGTTTTCCTTTTTGGTTCCCTGTGGATTAATGGACTGATTGGTGCTTAAAGACTCTCGTGGCAGACAGATCGCTCCTGCACCGACCAACTTTGATTTAATTTAAAAGACTCTTTAAAGCCAACTATCTTTGCTGTTAACTTCTTTTTGCTTTAAAAAGGACTTTTAACTTCTTTAGGAATCATGAAGGAGCATTTTAGGGCTGTATTTTGTCTTCATTCAGTCTGGTTCTGTGCCGTCAGGTTTAAATGTCATTAAAAACCCGTCGCTGACTTATTCCTTTGCCTCTTGTAAGTGATTTGTTCAGAGTCAGAAGCTGCAGAGACGACATTCTCTGACCAATGAGTGACCGGCAGTCCGTCCACGTCACCTTTTAGTATCAGCTTTACTCTCTTAGAACCAGGGTAGAGTAGGTACTAAAAACTGGCGTCTGACGCGTAGTACCGCGCTAATGGAAACACAACACAAACCGAGTAGAGGAGAGTAGAGTAGAGCTGAGACGAGTCAGTGGAAAAGGGTCATTAAACACAGACAAACACTTTTACACATAAAAAAATCTATTCCAGTTAAAATGTTGTTTGCAATAAATTTCTTTCTCAAAAGTTTTTGGTCTTATTCTCATTTTTTCTTTTTGCTTTCTGAATCTCTACTTCAAACTTTCCTAAGATCCATCAGAGCAAAGTTTCAATTATTTTAAATGTTTTAACTGTTCTTAAGATTTTGATCAGGATGGTTTTATCCTTGTTAGTGTTTTTAATCCCAGTTTTCACATATAACTATTGTAACAAATGTATAAACTTCTGTTGATTTTGTCCCTGAAATGGATGAAAAGTATTAAAACAGAATAAATCCTCTGTGTCAGCTCCTGGTCAGAGTTAAACTCAGCATCACGGCGAGGAAACACCGAGGAGCAGGAGCAGGATGGAGGAGGCGATGGAGCGAAACGTCTCCTGTTCTCGGCGCCGGCAGAGCTCATTGTGGCGAGTTCACAACTCAGTCGTTTTTTTTTCTGCCTCTGCCTGTGCGGCTCCGTCTGCTGCGCCGCTATTACGCCTCAAAGAGAAAAACTGTAAGACATCTTAAGCTCAAAGCGCGGGGAGGAGAGAGAGTCATCACCGCTGTGACAGCAGGTGCTGGAGGCCACTTTCTCAAACCGCCGCCGCCGCACGGCTCCACTTTCATCAGAGCGGAGGAGAGGCCGCCGCCGCCATGAGAGGGTCGACTGAGCCGCTTAAGACGCTCGGTTCAAAGAGCGGCGGCTCAGACTCTCGTCACTTTGACCAGGACGAGTCCAAACAATGAGCAGCTGAAATATCAGGAGCTCAGAGTCAGATCAGTGCGTGCAGACGCCCCAGAGCATGATGGGAAGATGACAGAGTATCCAGGCCTGACAGCGCGGCGAGGAGTGATGTAGACCGTGTGTACTCATCAATAAAGGTCACACAAACATCTCCACCAGCCCACGGCGTCCTGGCAGGGCGGGAGAAAAGGAGCAGGAGGAGAAGGAAAGCTGAAAGTTCCCCTGGCTCCATGATCAGTGTTTTTACCAGCTACATAAGAACCAGAATAACATCTCTCTAAATATCTTAGTTTGTAAAAAAATCATAAAAACGAGAGAGAGGAGAGAGGAGAGAAACACTAAAACACTAAAACATGCTCAGATTAAAATTGTTGGACTTGTTCCAAAGCTGGATCAATCCTTTAGTCGTGTGTCTGATGATGAAGAGCAGATAAAAGCCTGATCCTCTGAAAACAGCTTTAATACGCCTCTGATTATCTTCTTTACTCAGGATCACTGAGTAACACTGGGAACATTTATGAACCTAAAGAAACAACTGAAATAATCCTTCATTTAACAGAGACCAACAACAACAACAACAACAACAACACAAAAACCAACAAACTTCCACCACTATCATCCATCAGCCGTCAAATCATTTCTTAAATCCAGTGGAAGGTTTTTCTATACAGACACAAATGTACAGAATCATGTGTAAAATGTTGAACCTCAGTTACGTCTTAAAGGATAAAACATCTTCATTCATAAATAAGAAAAGTCCCTTAAAGCTGAACGTGTGTCATGACCCCAGATTTAACAAAGACCTGAAATGTAATAAAATAAATGTTGTATAACCCAAAACTGTAATCACTGACCAAAACTCTAACAAATGAATTCACGTTTTGGTGTCAGCTTCTGTTACATTATTGACCAGTTATTACATTTTTATTTTTTATTTTTTTCTTGAGTTTTGGGTCTTTGCTCCAATCCCAGCTCTAAAAAAAGCTTTAACCCCCCGTACGTGTAGGGTTGTGGTGGGCTGTGAACATTTCTGAGACTAAAAACTGAGTCTTGAATTGGAAAAGGTTGGAAAACACTGCTCTGTGTTTTTGTTTGGTCATTATAAAACTATCAGAGACACATTTAGGAGAAAATGTTCTGTGAAGACGAAAAAAACACAAAGACTCTGAAAATTCACAGAGATTTTCTGCTCTGTGTGTGTGTGTGTGTGTGTGTGTGTGTGTGTGTGTGTGTGTGTGTGTGTGTTGACAGTAAAGAACAGGAATCAGGCAGAAATGCTCTCGGCTCAGTTTGTGGATGAATCCATGTTTGTTCTGTTCGTCTCTGAGCGGCTGAAATGACGACGTCGACTTTTTTTTTTTTTTTTTTTAACAGAAACATGTCGCTGTGTTCACACAGAACCTTTCTGAGATGAAAATTCGTGTTTCATGTTATAAATTTGACGTTTTATCCCAACAGTGTGGCTTTATATTGGCAGGAAAGAAAAAAAACCTCAACAAATCCAGTTTTTTATTTTATATTTTAATTGGAGCAAATGTGCTTCTGTAGAATCACTGTAAAGTCCTGATACTGATCCTGCTGTTAAAACATCATGACATGTTTCTTTTTAAGTGATGTTTTATCTAAGATCTGTAATGATGACACAAACATGTTTGCATAGTGGTCACTACAGTTACACCTATTTAAAAGTTATTTACTCCTAAATTCAATGGTTCATGTGCAGGAAATTCATATTAGTCTGTGTCAGGATATTTTTATTCTTCTTAGAGCCTGAAAAAATGTTTTCAATTCTTTTTCCAAACATATATATTTTCTTAAAAATGTTATAGACAAACATTTGAGGGTGAAAAAGCTCATAAACTATTAGTTATTCAGTGTTAAAATGGATGAAAGAGAGTTAAATTGTCTCGCAAAGCATTAAAAAAAGATTATTCATGAAATTACCACAAAAAAAAAAGAAGTCAAACAAAAAATAAGTCATATTTACATTAAGTTCACACCGTTTTATGTTGAATGCTCAGTTATAAATATCTGGAGAAAAAAATTAAAAACTTTTTTTCATGCCTTAAGACAAATAAATACACTCGAGGAAAAAATCCTGACACTGACTTTTATAATTCATGTATCAGAGGGTTAATTCAATTTAGAGATAGATTTTTTCAGAAATCCCTCATAAGAAACAGAGAACACTTATATTTGAGTTTATGTGTTAATAAACGTGTCAGTCAGAGCTTTTGACTCTGGATTAGATGTGGGTCTGTTTTAAAACCCCCCCTGACCTATGATCAGAGTGTTTGCTGCTTTAATAACATTAACTGTATTAATTTACTGACGCGTCTCGTCTCCAGACTGACGTGGCTCCGTTTCCCTGGAAGCGTCGTCTCCTGACTCTGATCCTCTGCAGCTTGAAAAAGCTCCAAATCTGGAGGAGTGAACTTGAGATGATGCAACCTGACATTGCTTTCAGAGTGTGTCTGAAACAAACGGACATATCCAAGCAGACAGATCCAAACGCTGACATTCCTCTCTGAAGAAAACACTTCATCAAAAGCCTCTGAAGTCAGATTTCACGACGCCTTCGCCTCTTTGAGAGACGCGCTAATTGGACCACTGGGGTTTTACTGTTTATTGGAAGTAAATGTTTTCTCATCGACTCTTTCTTTGTTTTAAAACTTCAGTTCTGGGCTCCAGAGTGAAAATGTTTCTGTTTAGATGTGAAGCAGACGAACGTTGTGTTGATGGTGGAAACTTTCACCAATCAAATCCCCAAAGATCCAGTTATTCTTTCTCCTTTTCCACAAATAAACAACCAAATGGTTCGACTTGACTCCACTCCCCCCCCCCAGTGAATACGGTGACGTCACGGTGATGTCAGCCCGGTCGCAGACGGCGTGTGGGTCCTTGAATGTAAACGTGTTCATCTTCGCTCTGGAGTTTGGTTTTTTTATAGTCGGCCTGAAGGGGATTGAGTTGTTTTGGTCCTGGAGGACGTCCAAGGCTCCGTCTGCAATCTTCAAGAAGTCCTGAGGAAAAGTTGAAGGCTTAAGGATTTATTTAGTGGAGCTGGGACTCCCAGCGGTCAGATAATAACCCTGGCAGAACTTTCTGTTTCCTGGGAGGTGACTGAGCCGCTCTGACAGGACGCTTCATAGCCAGAGAAAAAGCGTCTGCAGCTTCTTTTAACGTCACAAACCTTCAGCGCCTGTTGAGGCTGAACTCTCATGACAAGGTTAGCGTGTTGTGTCTGCCGCCGCCGTGGCTCCGTGAGGAGAAACAACAGGAGCAGAGTGTCACTTACGGAGCATCAGGTGGGTGGAAAAGCTGGAGCCGTGTTGATGGACTCGGAGCGATGGATCTGACAGACGCTTTCGTTTAGTTTCAGCCGCATTAATGTGAAAGCTCCTGCTCCGACTCTGATCCATTAGAGGTAAATCAGGACGCATTAGACCTTAAGATGAAGCCTGAGCCCCACTCACTTTTAAATTGCTTCTCTTTTTCACGGCACACGCTGTTTTGAACAATAAAAATTCAGGGCGGTATCTGACACGTCGCCGCGGCGCTAATGTGGAGGCAGATCTGACTGCTGAGTTGTTTTTCCCAATGAGAGCTAAAGTCGCTGTTAAGCAGATGAAAAAGAACGTCAGGATTCATTGTTGGAGTCAGGAGCTCCAGTTCCAAGTGCTTTTCACTTATTTATGGTCTGAGCGGCTCTGACAGGCCGACCCCGAGCCGCCAGAACAGCGGCGAGGGCCGTGAATTAATAAAAGGCTACGAGCTTTTACCAGAGCTGTGAGAGAAGACTCTGTTTGTGTTAGCTGCTCCTCTTTGGATCAGAGCCGCCATCAATGCTGACATCAGAGCCGCCATCAACGCTGACATCAGAGCCGCCATCAACGCTGACATCAACGCCGTGTCTCTGACCGAACACGTGTTCCTGAGTGACAGTTTGTTTGTCCGTGTGTTTTAGATCAGAGCTGCTGTTGTTGACGTCATCGATAAAACGTTTACATACATTTATACATAATTCATGACATTCACGAGTTTCTTCTTTTATTCTCACGAGTTTCTTCTTTTATTCTCACGAGTTTCTTCTTTTATTCTCACGAGTTTCTTCTTTTATACTCACGAGTTTCTTCGTTTATTCTCACGAGTTTCTTCTTTTATACTCACGAGTTTCTTCGTTTATTCTCACGAGTTTCTTCTTTTATTCTCACGAGTTTTTATTCTCACGAGTTTCTTTTTTTATTCTCATGAGTTTCTTCTTTTATTCTCATGAGTTTCTTCTTTTATTCTCATGAGTTTCTTCTTTTATTCTCATGAGTTTCTTCTTTTATTCTCATGAGTTTCTTCTTTTATTCTCACGAGTTTTTATTCTCACGAGTTTCTTCTTTTACAGGCCTGGTGTGTTTCTGTGATGTCGCTGTGACACTGACTTTAAAGTCGCTGACAGGTCTTTATTTTTCTCCCTGACTCCCATCATGCTCTCTGGTCTCTGCGCCCTCTCAGGGTCGACTCTGGGGTATCAGCGGCGTTCAGGCGAGCGAGCGCCGGCGCCCGGTGACACAGAGAGAAAGACAGAGCTCAGTTTGATGGGGGGGGGGCTCTGCTCGGTTTGATGGGGGGGGGGCTCAGCTCGGTCTGATGGGGGGGTCACACAGACTTAATTATCCGGTGTTAATAACTGGGGCCGTTAAGCTGGACTCGACTCTCTGACTGCGTCTAATTGTTTGAGTTAAATCTTCAGTGTTTGGTTTTTCAGCAGCGTCTGCTTTAACCTCCAGCTGCTCTGAACGGCGCCGACGACCACGGCGTCCACGTGTCGACTCTATTCCCCCGTTTGTCTCTTCAATGTGAGAGTGAATTTGAGCAGAGGAAAGACAATGAGAGCCAAACTAATCCCATCATCCTCAGCCAAGCGTGGAAATGAGGATTCTTCAACGACACGACCACGACGAGCAGAAACTCAGAGCACGAGGAGGAAAACTGAGACGGGAAACGACGAGAAGCAACGACGAGAAACAACGACGAGAAACGACGACGAGAAACGACGAGGAGAAACAACAAGAAACGACGACGAGAAACAACGACGGGAAACAACGACGGGAAACAAGGACGAGAAACAACGACGACCTCTGTTTCTGCAAACATCAGAGTGACCACATCCTGACCCCCCCTGAATAAACTGACCCCCCCCCCTGTGAGATCCTGCAAAAATATCCAAAGATCCTCAAAGACGAAAAAGTAGCTTCAAAACAAAAACATATATTTAAAACTCTCCTTCCTCTAAATTTTTACTTTTTCCCAATAATTTAAATTTTCATCTCATTTCCCAAAATTTTGTCTTTTTATCTCATAATTTTGAGGTTTTTTCTCATAATTTTGTCTTTGTTTTCAAACAAAATGGACTTTATTTTGCTGTTTAGCATTCTTTGGACTCCTTCACATTAAAGTTTTGACAAACTTCTTATCTCAAGACTTGAACTTTATTGGTAAAATTAAGAGTTTTTTTCAGATAATTTGTCGATACTGTCTCAAAAGTTGGAGTTTCCCGGGAACGTTGTCTTTCTAACTCAAAATTAATATTTTTTCCTTCCTTATTGACTTTACATCACAACATTTTGACTTCTTAGATTTAGAATTTTGACTTATCTCAAAATTTCAAACTTTTACTACGAATTTTTCGTTTTCCTCATATTTCTAACTTCATCTCCAAATTGTGACTTATTATTTTGATATTTTGAATGTTTAATACAAAATTTCAACTTTTAACCTCTTTATTGTAACTTTAGATCTTTACTTATAACTTTGTATTTTAACTTTATATCTTAATTTTGACTTTTTATCTCAGAATTTTGACTTAGTGTGGCCCAAAAAACAAATCTCAACAAGGCCAAGTTTTTGTTTTTATTTTGTTTATCGGCTAAAAGAGGCTTCCAGAATAATCCAGAATAATCCAGAATAATCCAGGACAATCCAGAATAATCCAGAATAATCCAGGACAATCCAGAATAATCCAGAATAATCCAGAATAATCCAGAATAATCTGTAAAGAGTTGAACCAGTGTTTATCTGCAGTTGTTTGTCTGTAAAAGTGCATTTCTACTTCAGCGTTTTCTGTCTGGGAGTGCAGCTTCACAGTTTCATGTTTTCATCTTGAGTTCATGTTTGTGAATAATCAGAATAATCTCAGAGCAGCTTTGACTCATTTTAAACATCAGTGAGAACAAACTGAGTTTTATAAAATCTCCTCAGACATAGTTTTTATCTCCGTAAATGAGGAAATATCAGGTCAAAAAGGACGTTTTCTAAAACCAAACCAACCTCAGTGTCTCGTTAACTTCGGCCGTTAAAACCGTGGGCGAGCTCGTGTTCCAGCGTTTTCATCACACGGACGCCGTCGCTCTCTGTGGTTTCCTGTTGTTTCCTGTTGTTTCCTGTTGATGAAAGGCGTGTGGATGCTAAAAAAAAAAGGGCCGGATATTTTCTGCATTTGTTTTGTTGTTGATTAGGAGGATTTCATCTCAAAGGCTGTAAATCAGCTCCTTTGTTTTGTTTTCAAAGAGACTCAAAGAAGCGGATTAGAGTCATTTTTACATCCTGAGGCCAAATCTTACACAAGGTTCAGAGAATTAATCAGCATTTTGCCAAGGCAAGGTTGAAATGTTTGAACAAGAGATTATTTTATCATGAAAAACTGCTTTGTTCATTAAATTGTGGTTTGTTTTTTTTCCTGCTGCATTTATTAAAAGCTCATTAGAGTCGGAGCTAAGTGCAGATGAAGGAGAAGTCAAACATACATTTGTTGGTTTATCCGGAGCTTTCAGGAGTTTTTCAGGAGTTTAAAGGTAAAAACAGACGATGTTGAACACAAGCGTGAGGAGCCGACGCTTCAACGCTTCGACGCTTCCACAGTCGTGAGGCTCAGCACTTTTCAAAGCTTTAAACCAAAGGAGGTCGACGGCCTGATGTTAATCTGATGTAAGAACAATCCCAACGTTTCACGGTCAAAGTGGCGCCCGCTCCTCGTTCAAAGCTTCCCGCAGACACTAGTCGCACAGTGTCGGAGGAGTGTGCGGCGAGTCTCACCTACTCTGCTACCGCACGACAGTCCGTAGTCTCGCGGCGGCAAGAGGAGGACGAGGTAGAAATTTCTCTGCCGCACGAGGAAATCCGACTAGTTTGTGCGATGAGTGTGCAGTTGGTTTCCACACGTGTGTGTACTCGCCGATGACATCACAGTTAAAACTTCTGCTCCTCCTCCTCCTCCTGCTCCTCCTGCTTCTGCTCCTCCTCCTCCTTCTCCTCCTGCTCCTCCTCCTCCTCCTCCTG
>RPOG01001890.1:9348-119478 GCA_008086565.1 Thalassoma bifasciatum
CCTCCTCAAAACTCATCTTTTTAAAAGTGTTTTTAATGTCTAACTGCTTTTAAATGTATTCCATGTTTTGTTTTGTCTTGTTTTCATTTTTATAGTAGTATAGTCCCGTTGTATCATTATTCAATTGGCAGAAGCAGGGTCAGCCGATGGCATAGGCAGCATACTGAAATGCTTGGGGCTCTATGGGTGGATAAAAATAAGAAAAATAAGAAAAAAATTTAAATGACGTAATATTATCTTTTTATTTTATCTATATAATTTTTATGACTTTATTCAGTTTGTTAGATACAAAAGAACCTAAAAAAAACATGACATCAACCTTCATACATTATGACTGAGAAGGAGTAAACACAGTTGTTTGATGGCTCCACCAAATGACTCACCATGAGTGTAAGAAATTTTTTGTTGTTATTCATATTTTCTGGGAAACGGCCAAAAAGAAATCATGAATTGTACCTGGGTATGGAAACTTATGAGCACAACTGTACCTTTAATTGTTGTTTGCAATAAATTTCTTACTTATTTGTTTTTTGTCTTTCTCTAGTTTCTTCTTCTTGTGTTTTGATACTCGACTTAGAGAATTTGTAAGATCTCACCATTGAAGAGATGCGGTGAAGAACTGTTAAAAAACAAAGCAGTATTAACACGTCCTTTTAAGGAGAGACATGGAAAAGGATTTTTTTTTTTTTTTTTTACCATTTTTCTATTTCTTTTTTCCAACAGGGTTTTCCCCAGCCACTTTCTGATCCGTATATTCGGAAAAAACTTTGAGAAATATATACTCGGTTTCAGGGAAATCTTCTTCTTTTTTCTACAGTAGTAAATGTTTTCGTATCTATTATGAAGTAAGCTGATTCAAGAAATGTTTTTTTTTTATTTTTGTACAAAACAATGAGTTTGAGTGTGATTTAAGGGTTTATTGTCTCACCTCTTCAGGGAGTTTCTCATTACTGAGCTCTTTTGGAAACTTTTGTTCCTATTTTAGAGGATTTTGTAGTGTTTTGAGCTCTGGTGTGGTATTAAACTTTTGATCAACTCATGGACGGCCTATTTTGATTTGATTGTTTTCAATTTTGATCCTTATTCCTATTTTTTCTCATTCCATTTCATGACTGTGCCTTGATGTTGATGTTCTTAAACTCTGTTTCTTAATGCTGAATATTTGTATATGAATTTCCCTTTTAATAAACGAAAAAGATATTTATATTTTTTTAAAAGGCTTTGAATGAGGGTGTTAACTCCGGCACGGTAGGGGGCGGTAATGCCACCAAAAACTGTGGCGTGAAGAATAAGAAGAGGAAGAAGACAACCACAACAGTCATCACAGTTATGTCCAGATTTACACAGACGCATCAAGAAGTTCAACAAGTAGAATAGGAGTAGCATTTGTCATCCCAGAATTTAACGTCAAAGTAGCAAAAAGGGTCAATGAGGGGGTTTCAGTATACACAGGGGAAATGTTGGCAATATTGTTAGCCTTACAATGGGTAGAGGACATCAAACCACTTAGAACAACAATTTGCTCAGACTCCAGTTCTTCATTAACTACTCTACAGTTCAGTTATTCTGAAGGGAGAAAAGATATTCTAATTGAAATTCAGCAAGCACTATTCAGAATTCAGATGATGGGTCTGACGGTTGGTTTTCTATGGGTACCAGCGCACAGTGGAGTAATCGGAAATGAATTAGCAGACAAAAAAGCTAAAGAGGCAACAAAGTATATTAACACTGATTTAGTAGTTAAACTCAGCAAAACAGAAGTGAGGGACATTATCAAACAGAGAATAAAGGAAAGGTGGCAAAAGCAGTGGGAGGAAGAGAGGAAAGGAAGGTGGTTTTACAGAATACAAAAGAAAGTTGGTGAAATGAGGAAAGCTGTGAGGAACAGAAATGAAGAAAGGATAATATCAAGAATGAGATTTGGGCACACGGGATTGAACAGTACATTAGTTAAGATAGGGAAACATGCAACAGGTCGATGTAGTTGCTTAAAATTAGAAACAGTGGAGCATATTTTATTTGAGTGTGAGAAATATGAGGGAGAAAGAAGGAAACTGATCAGGAAACTTATAAGAATTAAAAGTCTGCTTAGTGTTGACATTTTGAGACAAAGTGCAGAAAGAAAGGAATTTCAATTATTATTCCAATTTCTAAAAGAAATAAAGGCGCTGAGAAGGATATAGTTTTTTGTTTTTTTTTTTTTTTAATTAAGATTGGGTAAATATCAGGATCCACACTCCACATCAGGTGGTGGCGGTAATGCACCAACTCGTTACTTGCCAACCGCCAAGAAAACCACAAAAGAAGAAGAAGAAGAAGAACCACAACACTCGAAGCACCATTTTCTGGCTAACCGTGAAAACTCGTTGTTTCACATTTTGGAGTTTTAAGAACAAATTTTACTCTTCTTTTCTCCATTGGACTGAATTTGTCGAGTCGTCAAGATGGGGGGAGGTGACCTGGTACGTATGACCTACGTTATCACGTTTTTCATGATGGTCTGAGACTGTGGACCTGTGTACGGAAAAGGCTTCATGTTCCCCCTTAACCCGGGTTTTTAAACCCTCCTGAAAACTGTAGTAAGACACTTTTAACTTAGGCTTAAACCTGGTGTCACAGAAATAATCTGCTGTACTTTATTTCAAAGCTAATGGTTAAGACTATTCGCTAACGTCTGTCCTACGTAAGGACGCTCGCAGCGTCATACATTTGTCATAGAGAGGCACAGACTCTTTACGTTTAGTTTTCAATTTTGTGAGTGAAATTAAGTGAAACTTCCTTAGGCTAGATACACCCGAGGGTAAAATAACCAGCCTTCATGAAATTCCGAAGTTTTTGTCTTTGTTTGTTAGTTTGTTTTCCAAAAATGTCTGAGGTTCTGTTAAAAACAGATCATTTCAGTATTAACACAGCTTCCCCAAACACCGCAGTTTTTTTGGATGCTTACATCAGTCTACTTTGCTCCCAAAAAATCATAATCTGATCCTCATTCCATCAAGGGATATATAAATAAATAAACACACACACACACACACACACACACACACACAAACAACATATATAGTTTTTTTAATTTTTTTTTTTTTTAACAAGCACTTATCAATCAAGATTGTAAAGTGCTGTTCATTAAAAAGAGGAAAAATAAAATTGCCATTAGAAGAGGAGGAAATAAGTAAGTCCACAAAAATAACAGAGGAGAGTCAAAAAATATAAAAAGACTTAAAGAGACACCACCATATGAAAGGACATAAATTTCAGGGAACATAAAGAGTACAGCTTTATCATGTCATTACAGCAAAGTAACTTTATTTCTAAAGCATATTTTCATCAGCAAGGTAAAGGTGCTTAGTACAAGTCATGAAACCATCATGACAGGCAAGTAAAAACAAAAAGTGTTCTTTAAAACAGACCTGCAGTATTCAGTGTGCTTGTTCCAGGTGTATCGAGCAGAATTTTCTCTCGGGACAGAAAGCTAACCTGATCAAGATGGTTTAAGCTCCAGAGGGCCATCACTTCTGTGTTTTTCACTTTATGATCCTTGTGTTTGAAACCAGCTGTAGTCTTTCACAGTGCATCTTTTTGCAGCTTGTGTAAATACACAAAAGCTAGTACCTAAAAGATTTCAAAGGCACATCAATTAAATTTCTTGTTGTTGTGTCCTGACAGAACTTAAAAAAGAGCTGGCATCCCCAGACTATGAAAAACATTGAGCGTGTTTGGAAAGCTGAACAGAAATATGAGGCTGAACGCAAGAAGATCGAGGAGCTCCAAAAGGAGCTAAAAGAAGAAAGAGCTCGAGAAGAAATGACAAGATATGCGGAGGATACTGGTGCTATAAAGTAAGTTCCCGCATATCATCAGGAAAGTTTTTTTGTGGGACACTTAAAAAGAGTCTAAGTCATTGTTTCTTATGATTGCAGAAAGAAAGATGATCGTTTAGACTGGATGTACCAGGGTCCTTCTGGTCAGGTGTCCAGAGATGAGTATCTGCTCGGACGTCCCATTGACAAACAGATTACTGACCAGTATGAGGAGCCTGAGAGCGGTCCATCAGCTGAGACTGGCCTCCTGCCAGGGTCCATATTCAACCCAGCCACCGCCGCCTCCAGCCTCGACTTGGCTGCCAAGATTAGGGAAGACCCTCTTTTTGAAATAAGGTGAGGAAAATCTTTTTCTTTTNATATCATCAGGAAAGTTTTTTTGTGGGACACTTAAAAAGAGTCTAAGTCATTGTTTCTTATGATTGCAGAAAGAAAGATGATCGTTTAGACTGGATGTACCAGGGTCCTTCTGGTCAGGTGTCCAGAGATGAGTATCTGCTCGGACGTCCCATTGACAAACAGATTACTGACCAGTATGAGGAGCCTGAGAGCGGTCCATCAGCTGAGACTGGCCTCCTGCCAGGGTCCATATTCAACCCAGCCACCGCCGCCTCCAGCCTCGACTTGGCTGCCAAGATTAGGGAAGACCCTCTTTTTGAAATAAGGTGAGGAAAATCTTTTTCTTTTAGAAATGAAACAAAGCAATCATAAAGAAATGGAAAAAGTTTTCCTAACATGATTGTTTTCTGAAGGAAACGTGAGGAAGAAAAGAAGAGAGAAGTCCTAACTAATCCTGTTAAAATGAAGAAAATCAAAGAAATGGTAAATCCTTTGAAATGTTTTGTTTGTTTCTGATAGCTATCTTTGTCCTATAAATCTGTTTTCTATCATATTTCTGTCAGATATCAAGTATGTAGCATCATTGCCCTTGTTCTGCGTTCTTTCCATTTACCTTTGTTACAATTCTGTCTCCCAGCTCCGCCAGAATCTTGACAAGAAAGACAAGAAAAAGAAGAGAAAGAAGGACAAAAAGGAGAAGAAAGGCGATAAAGACAGGAGAAAAGATAAAAGACACAAGAGGAGGAGCTCAAGCTCTGAGGAGGATGAGAAAAAACACAGGTATATATAGATTAAAAGTCTGAAATGCAGTAAATAGATAATATATCTGTACAATTAATTTCAAGTCAACCAGTGATACGAAATGTATAGATAAAGGTTTCCCTCTAATTGTTTCCTCATTAATACCTTTGTTTTGTGATTGGTCACTTGACTCAGCTGTGTAACTCATTTCAACAAACTTTTTAGGTCACATTCACGAGATGATTCTGCAACAGACAATAAATCACGTTCCAATCATGTCCCAGGGTACGGCCTTCAGGTAAGTCATCAACGAACCAGTATGTTGTCTGGTCTCATGTTTGTAACCCAGCGCTTGATCCGTGACTGACCAGAGCCATTTTATACTTAATTGTAACAATGAAATCATCACTTCCAGCTCCCTGCCGGCAGATCACACCAGCATTCATCCCAGAACATTCACTCAGGGCGTCGCGAGAGGAGCCGCTCCCGGTCACCTTCCAGAAACAACAGGGAAAACCACTCTCACTCATCACACTCATCACACAGAGGAGACAGGAAGCTGGAGCCAAGAGCATCAAGCCCACAGAGAGAGCGCTACCAAAGACAGAGACAACATGTGTCAAAGTAAGACTGTAAGAAAGTGTTGACATGCATCCATGTGTAATGACTTTCATCTAATTTCTGACTTGATGCTAGCCAAGACTGTGTTTCTTTTTTGTACTCTTTTTTTTTTTTTAAGGGAACAGAACTCATCCTGAGTTTGCTGTTGGTAAAAGCGAATGTTACCCATTTACCAATGTTTAAACATATAGGTGTCCACTCGTGGACTCTATCCCTTTGTATTGTCACATCTTCAACTTTTTACTTATTGAGCAGAAAACCTGTGTGTGAAATGATATCACGTATACCAAATATATTTTGAAGACGGTAATTTAAAAGGTCAATGCGACTGAGAAAAGTTGAAGTGAAATGTAATATTCCTCATTATTCATATAAATGCATATTCCTGAATGACTTTAAATATCTACCTGACTCATTCCTGTGTTTTTTTTATTTTCTGTCACCTGTAGGAAGCTCTCGGCTGAAGAGCTAGAACGCAAGAGGAAAGCGATGATGGACGAGGCCAAGCAGAGGGAGGAGGACAGAGAGAATAATGTGAAGAGATACAAGAGACAGGACGAGCAGGAAAAACAGCGGGAACAAAACGCCAAGCATGACCGCCATGCTGGCTTCATTCAGTACGTTATCCACGTTTTCAAACACTGTTTTTAATGCACAATTAATGTTCTTCTCATTCATTTAACTCTGCTCAACTATTGGTTTTTGTGTCACTCATTCACTTTCCTTTCTTGCAGCAACATGAAGCTGGAGAGTGCTGCCAGCTCGTCGTTGGAGGACAGAGTAAAGAGAAACATCCACTCCATTCAGAGGACGCCGGCCTCTCTGGACAACTTCATGAAGAGATAAAAACAAACTGATTGTCCATAATGAACTGACTGTGAAAGCTTGGTCTCATGGTTTCTTATCTACTGAGTATTGATAGTGGTGGTGAATCTGCTTGGCTCCTTTGCCAACTTTGGATTATTATGTAATATATTGAAAATAAGTTTCCTTAAAAGTATCACTATTTTAAGAAGGCCTGCTGAGGCTTATTCTGTTCTCATTGACCCTTAAATGTTAATGTGATCCAAACATTTTATGATACTCAGTAGTTGTTTCTGACCATTGTTTTTTATTTTAAACAGCATAGGAAAAGTTTTTACCTCAGACATTTTTGTAAGATAGTGTATATTGGTACTTTGTATAAACCTGTAAGAAGGAAATGGAATTAAACTTATTTCTGAAGCTCCTTCATGAGCTAATGTCATCACAGGAGAAACTTCTTCAAACTCTTGTGACATGATTAAAGAACCATTATCCTGATATCTGTGGTCATGTATGTGATTATTGTGAGAGACAGTGTTGACCCATCTTATTAAGGACATGACCCCCTGCAGTTTGCCTACCTGTCAAATAGGATGGTGAATATGAGGGACTATATTATGTTCTGCATCACCCTGATTCCCAGAAGCGGAGACACAGATCCTGTTTCTGGACTTCATCTGGGTGTTTAACACCATCAACAACACCTGATCAAACAGGAACCACTTGATTGGGCTCAAATCCGGGAAACATGCTGTCAAAGATCTCATTCTACGGTAATCATTTACAGGACGACAGGATGGTACACCAACACAACCAGACACAAGAGAACATGAGATACTTTGTTCATCCTACACGGGGAAATTCACAGTCACAGCAGCAATGCAGTGCTGCCACTCAGCTGTGCTTAGAAATGTAGAAGTAGAAATTATTTATTTGAAAAGTAAAGAACAGAAGAACAGCTCCTCCTACAGGTTGTCACTCAGATTATCAGTTCCAGTACAATAACTGAGCTGTAACACAAACATACTGTGTTAAGATTTTTCCATCTCAATGAATGGAAAGAATTTTTACTTGAAACCACATATTGGCATCTTTTATTGTGCATCAATGATTTCCTACCCACTGCAACGCTGGAATAGAGTTATCTCCTCCCCACTAGTGTTGATCAATTAAATAATCAAGAGCTTCATTTTAGTATACCGACCTGCCATACTGCGGCTACAAAATTAACTGTGAAAATGAAACAAAAAAGGAAAAAACATAAGTATTATCAAGTTGAATAACATCAAAACTATGCTGTACCTTTCTTTAAACTCCCAACAGGTGACCTACCCTTAGGTGAGGGACTTCACTAGGAAAACATGTCCATGAATGTATCTGATCTCACTTTTGTACATCATTGTTAAACTCTTCCCAGTTGGTTTCCAATGACCTGAATCTTGGATTGGACACCAAAAATGAAATAAGTGAAATAAAGCACAAATGACTGCATTTTGTGTGTTAAAATTCTCTTTGTGGACAAAATAAGGTTTACCAATTTAACTATTTTTTTTAAAAATATGAAACTTTTGAGTCGGTAGAAGCTGGCCAGAACACGATAAATAAGAATATAATTGATAATAAATGAATACAAAAATCCTTTGGTAAGATAGATAAATAGAATAAAATCGAATATGTAAAATATAAAACACCAAACGTGTCAAGTTTTGATTTCACTTTAACGCGCCTCAAACAAACTATGCCTACTGTCACTTTGGTACCGCCCTCTGCGAGTATTCACCAACGACAAAAACACTCAGCGCAAAGTTCCGGTCAATCAGCCAATCATAGCTAAGAAATTAATGACGTAGACAAAAGACGTTCGTCTTACCTTTGTGTTCCTAAATCGTGTAGTCACTGTAGGAAGCTAACAGTCATTCAGCAAAGCAGCCCAAAGAACAGATTTAAAGCTCTAGAGAGCAGGAGGAAAAAAACACGTCAATATGGTAAGAAAAGATAAATTCACGTCATATACGTAAGGTTTTCTATGTTAAGTTTTGTATTATTTATGAAAGCGGCTCATCGTTATCAAACTTAGCTAAGCTAATGCTAGCCCTCAAAAATGCTAAGCATGCTCATAGAAGCAGGAGGGAGGAAATTATTACATTGGTAACTTTTAATGATTGTTTTTTTGTCATTAATTCAACATTGGATTAATCACCTGGTCAGGTGAAGCCCCATATATTGCACGATTATTACACGAGAACGAAGTGATGAGCCGGTTGATAGAAATCCTCTACCAGGCTAACATCAGGATGAAGTTAGTGTCTTTTTCGACTGATGGATTTCCCTCATTATAACTTTCTAAATTTCAGGTTCGCCAATTCTGAAACTCTTTGACAGAATCTGTGAATCTGTAGAATATGTGGAACAACTCTAGACCAGGAACTTGTTTTGTTTCTTTTCTCGTGCAGCCGAATTGGATGCTACAAATTAGATGCTAACTTTAGCATCGTCAGGCTAACCTAGCCTGCGTTTGCTACTGTTTTAATGTAAAGAAGAGAAGTTTCTGTACCTCCTTTCTAGGGAAACCTACCTGTTTTCTAATTGTGGGAAACTGGAACCAGGAGTGTTATCTGCATTTACATCAGCTAGATCACTTGATGAGTGATGAATTAACTGACAGCTTATCACATTATGCTTATAATTAGCAGTTGTAGTCAACTAATAAACAGCTGACTCATATCAGTGATTTCAAATGATGAATTACAGCTGAATGGAAAGGTAACAGTGTTGATTTTCTGAGGGAATTTAAAAGTAACATGTATAAACAATGGTTGACAGCATTGATTTGATACATGTGAATAACTGTCGTGGTGTAGTATTGGATCACAAACTAAATGCAAAACATATTTGATCAAAACTTTGAACCACAGGTACAGGATACCTCACCATTTAGATTTAGAGCAGGGATGTCCAAAGTCAGACCTGGGGGCCAATTTTGTTTAGCGTTCACCTTACAGTGCATTAATTTTGTAACTTAAATTAATCCTGTGCTTGAGGAAATACCATATCTCACGAAGATTTGAACTGTGCAAAAATTTGCAAAAGTCCATATTATGAAGGTGGAAGTATGTTTACTATCTGCGGGGCTTGAATTGAAGCTCACAGGCTGATTCAAAGACCTAGGTCTCATGTCATGTCTACCAGAATTTTTGTTTGCTTAAGATCAGCAGAAACATGTCTATAGGTTTTTGATGAGACCTGAAAGATTGAGTTTACCAGAACTACTGCCATTTATTTCTGCACATGTACTATTATGTTTCCTCTTGACTGACTTCTCCTCTCCTCCTTCATTCAGTCTATTATGTCATATAATGGAGGGGCGGTCATGGCCATGCGAGGGAAGAACTGTGTGGCGATAGCAGCAGATCGGAGATTTGGAATTCAGGCTCAGATGGTCACAACAGATTTCCAGAAGATTTTCCCCATGGGAGAGAGGCTGTACATTGGCTTGGCTGGGCTTGCTACTGATGTTCAGACAGTGTGAGTACTCTCAAGCTCTCTGTGTTTTTCTTTTACTGATGTTTCACAACCAGGACATGATAACAGTCACTTGTCACTTCCTAGATCTTAGATTTAGATTTACTGTAGTAACTCTATTATGATCTAAGTTCTATCTACATCCTGAAATAAGGTCATCTTACATTCTTAAATTTGTTTTCTTTCTTCATAACTCAACATTCAGAGCTCAGAGGCTTAAATTCAGATTGAACCTGTATGAGCTGAAGGAGGGTCGTCAGATCAAGCCCAAGACCTTCATGAGCATGGTGTCCAACCTGCTGTATGAAAGGAGGTGAGTGCACTCACTCTTAGAAAGTTACTGAAATATCTGGTGGTGTAGACGATGACTCAGTAAATGGTTAACATCTGATCCTTTCATCAGGTTCGGGCCATACTACATCGAGCCCGTAATAGCAGGACTAGACCCCAAAACCTTTGAGCCCTTCATCTGTTCCTTGGATTTGATTGGCTGCCCAATGGTGACAGAAGACTTTGTCGTGAGCGGCACCTGCTCTGAGCAGATGTACGGCATGTGTGAATCTTTGTGGGAGCCTGACATGGTAAGTTGTGTGTGAACCTGAGATCCGTCCTGCATCTGTGTAAAGTTTTTTTGATATCAAAGGCAAGAGCAACCTTTTTATTTGGAAAGAAATATAAAGTTTTTAATGAAGGAGAAGAAAAGTATAAGTTAGGCAAGTTGATTTATAAAGCACATTTCTACAACAAGGAAGTTCAAAGTGCTTCACATAGACATATTAATGAATATTCAAAAGGTATTAAAAGAAAGCAACTACAAACAAATTCAAATAAGACCAGATAAAATGGAATAAAAAATTTAAAACAGAATATTAAAATATATTCATCTTCAACATTGATTTTAAGGAGGTGAATGTTTCAGCAGACCTGATATTTTCTGGGAGTTTGTTCCCGACATTTGGTGCATGAAAATTGAATGCTGTTTCACCAGTGTTTGGTTCTGCATAGCCAAATCATTTTCTCTCTGAAGTAATTGAATTTCACTGAATGAACAAAGACTCACAGCAAGCAAGCATGCAGACAGCTCTGTTCTCATCAGATCTCAGAGCGATGGTGTAGCTGTGGTTAAGGACACACTTGCCTTTTTGAAGAAACTTTAAAGGGTTTTTTTTTTGGTGGCTCTGGTTTTGTTGGTGCTTCATGAGGCCCTGAAGCAACAATCCCTGCTATGCCCTGGTCAGACAGCAACAGCAACAATGGCTCTGCACTGGATTTCCTCGGTTGAGGTGTAATCATTTCATACATCTGACGTGCAACAACCCGCAATAAACTACATGTGTTTGATTTATTGCCCACTTTTGTTTAGATCCATTACAGTTTTCAGCGTCAACACAACATTTTTCTTCGAAACAAACCGTCAAATATCTCATATCTCACTGAAATTTTTCTGCTGTAAAACTGTTGGACGCCTCTCGCACACAGTGTTTGGTCCTGATCTTTGTCCTCTTGTGTTCTCCCTCATTAAAACTTTGTGTTTGACCACACAGGAACCAGAGGACCTGTTCGAGACCATCTCTCAGGCCATGCTGAACGCTGTTGACAGAGATGCTGTGTCTGGTATGGGCGTGGTCGTGCATGTCATGTGAGTACAGTAGTAACTGGTAAAGATAGCAAAGGTCAGAGTCATGATGTCTGCAGTTACTGACAGCCTCCACTTTTCTCCGGCAGTGAGAAAGACAAGATCACCACACGAACCCTGAAGGCCAGGATGGATTAAACCTTCTGTTTCTCCTCGCACTTGGACAACACAAATGTTTTGTATAGAAATAATCAACAATTCCTGTACCTTCTTTTTTTCTTATTCAGTAAATAAACACGGGTTATGACTTTGACTGGTGGTGTTGCTGTCACTATTTCACTGTAATACTTATTTCTAAATCCTAAATTTCAAAATCTGCAAAAAAAGAAATCTGAATTTTATTAGTTCAGATTAAAGAAAGAAACTTTCTGTTGAAATAGATTGAGTCTTTAAATCTGGATGTTTGGTTTCATGAAATACTGATGGGAAAATATGGAAAGAGCCAGACTTCTTTTACAATTTGTTATGATGTAAATGTTTGTATTTTCTGCTAAATCTAAACATTTAATAAAATAAAGTGCAAAACCAAAACCTCCAAACTGAAGAACTCCTGACTGAAATAAACTAATTTAGGCCTTTTATTTGTCCATTCAAAATTCGGTAAGTTGAGAAAAGATGCAGACAGTAGGTAATTTGAAGCTCTGCATATTAATAATTAGAAATGACAGAGCTCAAAAATCAACATTGTGAATAACTCTGATTTATCACATCATTATTAATGAGTCTGTTTCCTCCTTCAGTCTTACAGAGGGGTTATTCTGCTTTTCAATACAAAATATAAAGTAACAATGCGAGATGTTTATTTCTACAGTGTGCAGGTTGCACACCTCTTCATATTTGTATGTTGTACAGATTCCTGAATCCGCCTGTAAACTATTGAACTTCTTTAAACTTGTTGAAATAATGAGTCATCACATAAGGAAACGGTAACTGATTCATGACATGAAGGGGGCCTCAAACACCAAAGTCTATCCATAGCTCTGCTCCTAATAAGCCTCCAGAACTTCAAAGAGGCAGAAGCTAAAACAGTGTTTCAAACAGAGGATGAAATAAGAGCTTTCTGAAACATTGGTGAGAAAGGAGGGATTTCCTGAGCTCTAAATCCCGTTGAGCTACTACAAGGATACCAGAGGGACGATACGTAGCTCACCAAAATCTCAATACCCCCTCTTCGAACCTCACTGTTGGGTACTGTAGCTTGGCTTTGTCTGATGGCTTGTCAGGTGAGCACCTCAAATTTAATTTGCCAGGTTTTCCCCACTGATCACCTGTCAGGAACTTACCAGTGAAATAATGTGAACCTGTGAAACTTAAGTCTATAGAGATGCTGCTTTGGGGTAAAATTAGGAGCAATTTCTGAGAGTGTCACTGCAGGTCCCTGAAAGTCAACCAGCAAAAGAAGTTCAATTACAGAGCAACCTACAATTTCTTAAATTTCAAGGTGATCTATTTGAAATGATCAAAAGCAAACTTTATGAGCGTTTCAGTTTCTGAATCACAGTTTAGTAAAAATATGAAGAGATATTTGAAAAGGAACCCTAATCAAAATTCAAGAGCTCTTTCAGGTATTTTCTAGTCGAAGGGATTAATAAAGCAGTAACTACACTGCTCAAAAAATAAAGGGAACACTCAAACAACACAATTTAACTCCAAGTATATCACACTTGTGTAAAATCGACCTGCTCAGGAAGCAACATTAATTGTGAATCAATTTCACCTGTTGCTGTGCAAATGAAACAGACATCAGGTGGAAATGAGATGCTATTAGCAAGACAACCCCATATAAAGGAGTGGATCTGCAGGTGGTGACCACAAACCATTACTCTGTTCTCCTGGTTTCTGGCTGATGTTTTGGTGTCACCTTATGTTTTGCTGCTGACATTACCATAATGTACTCTTTGTTAACTTTACAAAGGCGATGGACTTGTTCTTTACTGCAGCAGTCTGCCTCCTCCACCTTTCTGGATTTCTGTCGATCTAAATAATCGACACGGAGAAACTAACACTGTTCAACAATACAATTTAAATCTTATCATTGATATGATCATGCACTCAGAGACAGAGCATCTGTGCCAACCTGTTGCAGGAAAAGAGAGAAAACTTCAAATCTCCAATTATAGGCTCCAACCTCTAAGATTATGCAGCTGTTTAAATGTTTCGCTGCATGTTTTTTGTTGGTATCATCTTGATGTGTGCCTAACATCCCATGACTGACATTAAATGCCCATAAATATGACGATTTAAAGCCTATTTACCTGTGACGGCGGAACATAGCCAGTTTCCTTTTATCTTATGTTCATCAAAATTCCTTTTAAAAGCCTTTGTTTAGAAAGCAAAAGCTGCCTGGATTGATTCAACTTGAATTATTTCATTGGTTTACTGTGACCTGTTATGCAACTTGATTGGTCTGATGTGACGAGGCTAATTATCAATATATTGATGGCATGAAGCTCATTAGCCTGTAAAAATCAATGAATTAGCTGCATCAATGTTTAAGCTGCAGGGTTCAAAGTGTGAGAAAGAGGTAACAGCTTATAGACCTGAATTTACTGTATTTCCTCCTGAGTTTGTTGCTTGAGCTGATGTTTTATATAGTTTAGAAACTGAAAAACAAACCTTTAGGGTTCGCTTGAGCAACCTCTTCTAGTTGTTTCCACGGTTGGATCTTGAATCATGAACGCCGGGTTGATACAAATATAATTTCCTTCAGACGTAAACAGAGTCGAACAACAAAAACAAGATAAAACTCCCTTTAATATGCAATGAATCATTTTCAAGTAACCTTTTTTTCTAATGTCTGTCGGTAACAAAACAATACTGTATACAAACACAAAATTGCTACATTAATGTAAACAAGATATAAAAATGATCCTTATGGTAATAAAACAAGTATTTGCTGCAGAATTCCCCTTTTTATGTGATTTTTTTTTCTTAGACCAACCTCCACCAAGCTCACGGTTAAAATTTCAAAAGTATTCAAAAACAATATGGCAACGTAACATTCAAACACCAAGTTTTTTTTCTGCTTTTTGTCATTTTAGTCATAACACTCAGATGTTAAGTTAAGTGGTTTGATGTTTCAACTTACTGGTGGAGTCTCATGTACACATCAGCCATGCATTTTTGATATTGCATTCATTTACTTAATACACCATTATATATTAACGTGTTATCCCCTGTTGTTCCAATCTGTCAGCACAAGTTTGTGTTTTTTGTTTGTAACAGAGAGAGAAGTCTGATGGCGACTGTCAAAAAGTTTGTCATGCAATCTGACCATTCAGCATCTGCGTGAGTTGTTTACATCTGTTTGTGTTTGTGTGTGTGTGTGTTTGTGTCTAATAGAAATCATAAGAACAACAACAACATTAACAGAAACCAAAGAGACTCTACTAACGAACTGGTAACTGCTGAAGCTGACACTCGTTCAAGGCATTAGTGAGACAGTTTCCGTGCTGGCGTGAGAAGTAACAAGGTGGCTGAGGCGGATCAGGAGCCGGAGAACTTTAAAAAAGAAGAAGAAGAAGAAGAAGGAGATTATCGGGTTGTTGTTCCAGATTCAGAGCGGGGAATCACGAGTTGTCCTTGTGGTGGATGAGGGAGGTTTGTGTGGAAAAGTGTAACAGACTTGATGTTTCCCTCCTGCCAGAGCTGTGCCGGCTGTGGGAGGGTAGTGGTAGTTTTTTTTTTTTTCTTTGTTTTTGTTTTTGTCTAAAGGGGATGGAGGGGCAGAAGTCAGGGCCAGGGAGATGAACCTACACTGAGGTGAGAGAGGACAGAAATAAGTGCGTCTGACAGATCTATGACAGAAGTTAAAGGCTGGACTGACGGTGGGGGGATGAGTCTATGATAGGATGTTGGACATGAACTCGTAGAACCGTTTTGAGTACTGCTCCGGGTTCACTGTCGAGATCTCAGCTCCCGCCTGAGAAACACAAACAGGAGAGATCATTACAAGAATGAAGGCATACAAAAAAAGAACAATAAATAACTCTATAAAGCTATCTTCCATGGGGTTCCTCAATGTTCATTATCTCACAACTACCAAGCAGAGTTGTGGGATGATGATGTTGGGTTTTTTTTTTTTTTTTTGTAGTTGCTTACAACCATGGCTGAACATTTTGCAAAAATAAACTAATTGCGAATATCTTTAACCATAAAGCAATTGTGATTTTTTTGTGGGATTATTTCCAGGTCCCCAGCTTATGGGTATTTAAACAAACAAATTGTTGGAAATAAACTTTGACATTAATTATGGCACCACAACCCCCCATGACATGCCTTTTTGCTATTCATGACTGCTTTTTGCCCATTTTAGTCACTTTTCACTTTTTCCCACCACTTTTGGACCATTTTTGCTACCTCCTGGCTATTGTTTTACTTTTATCCTCACTCTTTTTTGCCATTTTTTGTTGCATTTGGCTATTTTTTTTTCTACCACTTTTCACTGTTTCTTGTCACTTTTTTCCCCATTGTTGCTGCTTTTTGACAATTTTCCAAGTTTTCCTAGAATTTTCCTGCCCATTTTTGTTGGTTTTTGACCATTTTAGTCACTTTTCACTCTTTTGGAACCAGTTTTAGACAGTTTTTTTTTTTTTACTACTTTCTGCATATTTCTCAAGTTGCTCCCATTTTTGCTGCTTCTTGTCATTTTTGCCATTTTTCACCACTTAGATTGTTCATCTTATAGACAGAGTTTCAACAATTTGTCTCATTGGTTGAGTAACACTGGTGTAGAGCATAAAACACCTACTGGTAAGTTTATCCAGTATTCTGACGCAGGTTAAAGAAATATTGCACTGTCTGCAAATAGAATATTGCAGAAGGTCATATTACGATTTAATCTAATGTGCAATTAATTGCCCAGCCCTACTTACAACAATTTGACTTTGGTTGTTTTTCGTCCCTGCCAATGTATCAATCTTTATTACAAACTCGTTTTAAGTTTGTGACAAATCAATTTGACGTAATAGTCTGGGTATTTTTCCTCAGTAAAAGGATCACACTTCATGCTTCTTTCTTGCCAGAAACAGCAACATAAACGGTTAGAAAGCTGCAGGAGGAACGTTTCAGAATACAATTATCAAGTCTGTTCTAGGGCCCATACATGGCCCAGGGTCCATTTCCCTACAGACCCCAGCTTTCATCTTACAGTGTTTTAATTCTGTCACGGAATAAAGTCATGTTCTCAATGATGTGTACATTCACATTTTTTGTCAGGTAAACAAACACAACCCAAGTGTTTCTAGTCACGTCTACCAAACAACATTTGTACTGTGCGTAGGCTACTTGCATGGAGCCAAAACTCTGTACATTCTTCTGATACTCAACAACTCACACAGCTGACATCTTTAAATAGATGTTTTCATCATGATGTGAAAATGTGAGAAATCAAAAGTCACATTTGAGGACACACGACTAGATTAAAGTAATGAAATGAGGCAAAAAAAAGAAGAAAAAAATGGTTCATGAAAATAGTTACGGCAGATAAATATTTAGGTCTGAAAATATTGTCTGGGGTCAAAATAGTCTGAATATGAAATCAAAATCCTGATCCTGCCATAAAAACATCCTGACATTTTGCACATACTGCCCCCAAATGGGGAACATTTTCCTAAGTCAGATGTTGCTGATGTTTCTGCAGCATGTAACACTGCAGAAAACTGACACTAATCAGCGGTACAAAGAGACACCTGAGGGACAGGTGAGCAGCTATGTCATCAGTCTGTCACGATGGCACATGGAGGTTTGACCACACTGAGCGACTGATTTTAATAAAAACCACTAAAAGAAAGCATGCTTGTGTTACTTTTACAACTAATAGATATATGAAATTAAATGAAAAGCAGAACGTGGACACCTCTGATTTATCAAACCACATTTATCTGTTTGTCAAAGTAACTCAAATATTGAATCACTCCAGCAGAGCGAGAACATATTGAGATTCCATGAACAAAAGCTTGTGCATGCTGGCAATATTGTGTTGTTTTCATGGTCAATCACATGGGGGCAGTGTTGTAAAGCTTCTAAAGTCATGTAGCTCTTCCTGTCAAGGCAATGTCTCCATACACTCACACTAGGTCCAGCTGTCACCAAAACAACACACACCTGGCTTTGATCCAACACATACTCAAATATTCAAAGTAGAGCATCATTACAATGTTGTCTCAAAACAGTAAAACTTAACCCTTGGACTGGGATGTTAAATTCTTGCAATAAACCCCTTTTTTATTCATTTCTACTTCTTTAATAAGACTTTCTCCATTAAAAATGACCATGTAAGACTCACTCCTCTTCTCTCTTTGTTTTGTAGCCACTGACCCTTATGCTGTGTTTTTACACTCACCCCATGTTTCACAGTTTTGGCAGCATGTGCAGCTTTTTTCTTAGCGTCATAGTGCGTGAGGATGTCGATGATAGCCATGAAGTACACCTCCTTCTTCACAGCACCTGAGACAAGAAGAACACATCACAAGGGTTAGCAAACACCTTCAGCTGAAAGTCAAAAACTGCTGCAGCTTCATTTCTTTGGTGTTGCTCTGAGTGAAAAAGCTTTGTATCATTATGTATGACAAGCACAGAAATACTCCTTCTTAGTTCATATAGCTAAAGAGTTCTGCTTTACTCTGTATGTCTGGGAGGAAAGGTACATCTCAAACCTATTTATATGCTAATTTCTTCTCCCTAAACAGAGCTCATATCAGCAATTTCTGCTTTATCTAAAGCCAAAACTATATTAACAGAGTTGATGAAAAGCTAAGACCACCCTCACTGTCCAGGCTCTTGATTGCGTAAACATCCACGGAGGGGTCGAACTCCCCGGGGCCGAAGAACCCTCCACAGTTGAGGGGGTTTCCGGGGCTGTCAGGAGGAGTGCCGAAGGAGCCGGTGAGCACGCCTCCGCCCATCCCGTCGTTCTCGTACTCGTCCTCCTCTCCCGTGCCCTCCACGTCCATCTCCTCCTGCTCGGCCCGGTCTACGTCATGGATGCCCACCAGGAGGCTGTAGTCCATGATCTTCAGAGTGGCCAGGAACTGACGGGAAGATTCAAAACACGGACAAGATGTTGGAGCTTTTTAACTTGGATGATGCAGTGAATAAAAGTGTGTTTGCCAAAAACTTGTTTCTCATGGAGGCAACTAAAAACACTTCTTTTGTATCTACTCCAATACTTGTGTTCAAAAATAAAGCTGAATTTACCATCCGAAAATATCTGCAAAATATCCTTGCGAGCTCCCATTCACATTTTATTCATAGTCTCAGAGTAACAGAAAAATTAGAACGTCTCTGATTTAAGGACGACCCCCTCTTTCAAGAACAACCTTCAGAAAAATAGACTCTAATAACCAAAAATTACTTTGTTAATGGAAACTTTTTTTCCACTGATTTCTTAATTGTTAGACATCTTTCTGGACACACCATCTTCTGTCAATTCCTTCCATAACTCTGTATTTTTTGGCAGCCTGACAGTTGTTCAACGTCTTTGCCGCATTGACCAGTACTTTTTTTTTAAAGTTATTATTTTTTGAGTTTTTCATGCCTGTTATTTAACAGAGGAGGACAGTGGATTGAGTTGGAAAGGGAAAGAGAGTGGGGAGTGACATGTGGGAAACAGGCCACAGGCCAGATTTGATCCTGGGCACCCGCTCGAGGGCGACCTCGTCTATTAGGCCGTCTGTGCCCCAACTTGTCCAAATTTTGATCCACTTTGCTCCGGACTATCACTGCACTTCTCCATTTTTCATCTCCTGTCACTGTGTCTGTGCTGGGCTTCATGAGCTCACTGACACAAAAAGCTGACACCTGCTGTTGCAGTCACGTAGCGACCCTAAATAACCATCAGCACAAGCCAATGTTTAAACCTCAGTTACAAGATGGCCCCACTTTTCACGTCATTTCCAATTTAAAAAACCTTGCCCAAGTCAATACGGTGTGTTATGAGGAGGCTTTACTCTAGCTCATTTAGCAGAATAACCCAGAAAAAAAAACAGTCTGCTGAGTTATTCGCAAATAGTAAGACTTGAAATGACAAAAGTAACACTTATGATGCAAGCACAAAAGTTCTGTCAGTCCGAGGATATCAACTGCAGAACTGTATAATCAGTTCAGTCAAACTTTTTACCCTGACACAAGCCTTTTCGTAGCATGTTGTGCTTTAAATCAGAGGAGTCACATTTTGCTTTGAAGCTGACTGGGTCATCTGTATGTGTTCCTCACCTCTACGTCCCGTTTTAGCTTCTCCAAAAAGTACTTCTTGTTGTCATCTCCAATCTGCAGCTTCTGGCCTTCATTCAAGAAGTCATTGTCTTTAAAAGTTGGGAGTTCTTTAGCCTGAGGAAATAAAAATTATTTTGGCATTAAACACTGAGAAATGTCAGTTTACATCAACATCAACTGTAACTGTGGAAGAGATAAAAATGTTCATGAGTGTCAGCATGTAAACACATGAAAAATAATGTTAAGTTAAAAAAGAATTGAGATGAGGGCCTCATTAAGTTTTGTCCCAACTTGAACAAAGGTTTGTTGAATTTATTGTTGTTCGTGCACAGTCAGGGTTTGAACGCATTTCTTCATTTTTCAATGTTCTTGAGGCCAATTTTTCCCAACACATACTCCCTGTGACATCTGTGTGTATGTATGTATGCAAAAGTTGCAGACCAGAGTAGAAATTGACAGCAGTCTGTCTAAAAACATTGTATTTTGATTTGTTTAAATTAATTGAACAAAAAGTTTCCTCACTCACAAAAGCTGCCACACAAGTCTATATTGACACATTAAAGTGTTATTTTGGCTCCAGTATCTTGTGGTCAAACGCGCAGCCCCGGCTTCAGCTTCAGCCGTAATCACCTGAGTGCTCAACATGTTGCAGCCAGTGTGGAAGCGAACGTTAGTCTGACTAGTGTTGAGTTTACAGGAGGTCCTTTAAAGTCTACCTGAATCTCTGAAACTGATTCTGTATAGTTCATTCCTAAAACTGCTGCACTTTATGGCATAAAAAAAACACAATGATCATTGGTCTTGGTTAAGTATCACCTTGAAAAAAAAAAGAACAAGGTTTTGTTTGTTTAAGCTTATATATTCATTCAGTTCACTGTTTGTTGATTCACATTGATAGAAAATTATTCTCACTGTTCTCGGGTCAATATAATGATATGCGATTAAAATGCGATTAATTGAGATTAATTAGTTAGTTACTTACTTACAAAGCCTCTGATTAATTTTTAAATTGAGTTCCAGCCTTCCTTTTTTTTTTTTTTTAATAACTTGGCCCTAGTCCCATGTTGAATTTCAATGCAATATTTCACTACTTTTCCAAAACTTTTGCTGTAATTTATTTTCAAAAGCTTCCACTGGCCTAGAAATCCTTGTTTTTAAAAATTCAATGACTCTCCAAGGTTTCTCACTGCCGTACACACCCTAATTAGAAAACTAGCAGTGTAAAGTAAAACAACATCACGATGTCAGCAGCAGCAGAGAGGCATCGCCGGACAGTGTCTGCTTACTTATACCCGCTTAATTCCCTTCTATTTCACAACTTTGCCTCTGAGTTTAGCTGGGGGCATTTATTTTGGTCCTATCATGTCAGCAAACATCTCTGAGCAGAAATAACTCACCTTCTCCTTGTCGCTGGCTTCCCTGGAGACCGTAGAACCCTAAAAAACAAAGAAAAAAGATGAAAATAGAATCAATTGAAAGGTGCTTGAGACGCATCAAATGCAATGTTAGCACATTACCCACTGATACTCCGACAGTTTCTTTTAAACTGTCAATATTGGATAGGTGAGGCTGTTTTCTCATGAGAGCACTTGGCAAGAGAAGAAGAGGAGGCCCGTGCTATGAATGATTATTTCAAGGAGGGAGTAAAACAGCACTGAGCACACTGCTCAAAAACTACTGGTACTGAAAGATTCAGCTCAAACCCAAAATCTTAATTCAATGAGCTGGATTTGTAATCGCCTGTGAAATGTTCAAGGACACTCCAAACTTCTCCCCGTTAAAATGAAATGATCTGCTGGTTTCCTTCCTCTGACAAGAGCAATCTGAAAATGCTGCAGATACATTTTCTGGTGGGTTTGTCACAACATTTAATCACCACCCACCAGCTGTTCATCTCAGAGTTTGAAAGTATTGCAAAAAGATAACAGTGCCATTTTATAACTTCAATAACTGATGATTAAGAAGCACAAGATAAAAATATCTTTAGTTTCAGAACAACAAACATAAAAGTGAATATCATCAATGATGTGACCTACAATAACATTACAGATCCCCCTATAGCAGCGATTCCCAACCTGTGGGCCGGGGCCCCAAGGTGGGCAGTGAAGGTATTCAAAGTGGGCTGCCAAATCATTTCCAAAACAGTACGACTGGGGGGTCATACAAAGCTAAAAGTATACAGGATAGTGTGTTGAATGTTAAAACTTGGTTACATTTTCAAAGAATATTAAAAGAATGTTCAAATATTTAAGTACAAAAAGTGGTCTGAGAAGACAATATGGTTCCTGTATTTATGGAGGAGAGCTGCAAAAAGTTTTGAGACCCAAACTCAGGCCCTGAGCTGGAAAAGGTTGGAAACCACCGCCCTATAGCATCAAACCCCCAGTGTAACATCATTGTAGAGGCAGGAGTAGAAATTTTGCTGTTTCATTTCTGTAGCTGATTCCAGGTGTCTGCATCACCAAAAGCAGCTCTGAACTGTCAACAGGCTCAGAGATCTGAGTTTGTGAAGCATAGAGCTTCTAATGAAAAACCAAGCTGAGAAGAAGGTAGAAATGGCATTACTGCTCACTGATCAGCAGCCACTTAGCTTTCTGTCCCAGTGGTGACTGTTACAGGGGTAAAAAAAACCCTAAACCCCAAACATCATCCTCCAAAATCAGCTTCACGCTGACACTTCTGTAAAATTGACCACAGAACTCAAAGAGTTGTTTATAATTTACTGTTCATCAGTTTTTGATCAAGTTTTGATATTTTTTGAAGCTCTCCTGAAATGAAATAAATAAATGACATCTTTAATTATGTTTATGGACAGAAGATAACAGATATCATCATTTCATGCAGCAAGATACCTGCAGTCTCATGTGTTAAGTATAACAACAGGCACTGTTTGCAAAGTGTGAACTTTCTTTTTCTACTGTCCTTTCTGATGTTTTCACATCAAAACACAGAAACTGTTCTCTATATGTGAAGACTGGTTTGGTAATAAACTTGATTCTGATCCTGCAGGGAGAGAAGATAAGGAAAAAAATCTCAAAGCAAGATATCTTCTGGGCCTTAACACTGGGTATCTGATTGTAGGTGAGCTGAATAGTTGTCATCTTTGGTTTCTATGGTTTCCTGGTCTTAATTATATTCGCATGAAGTAGCTTCAAGCAGAGATGATAAGCGGGCGAACTACAACACTTAAGGTGACAAACTGACTTCACACATCTCCACTTGGAGTTTAATTTCTTCTTCACACATGCAGAGATATTGCCTATTGACTGTGAGCACCATAAAATGTAAAGAATACTTGTCTAATTTGACCAAAACCAAGATTAAAAGTTAAAGAGGGGGTGTCATAATTTATTTTAGGCTTTTTACGATTCCTCCAGTAGCTTTCCATGATTTACAGCGAAAAAAAAAATCTCTATTTCTCTCATGCTGGTATTTTCGAAAAACCTTATTTCAGACTCTAGAGTGGGGCTGGGCTTTGAGAAAGCCTTGGTGTTTAAGGTCTTCCCCTTCAAGGTCTTCACCAAGGCCTGCACTAGTTAGAAGATTCCTATGTGATGACTTCATCATTTCAGTAAGCCTCCTTAAGATCTCATGAAGTTCTTCTGAGGAGTTTTTTAGAACAGAGCATTTGGATCAGTTCACAGAAAGATTCAGGAATTTCTACAATATGTGAACATGTAGAGGTTTGAAAAACTGTAGGGAAGCATTTTAGCCTCAAGGCAGTGGCTGGGATTGGCTGCCTGGAGCCGGTATTTCTGATCATTGATAATCAGTTATTAATGGTTGATTTGACCAATGATCTATTGAGGCTGAGGCTTTTCTGCTTTCTTTTTTTCAATAAACTTAATTTACTTTCACTGTTTTCTGTTTTTCACATACTGTGGTATGCTGTATGTGGAAAAACATCTGCAGTGCCTGGATGTCCTTCTGATTCAGGTGAAAGTTCAGGGGACACATCGGGCAAGTTTGTTTCACATATTTTTTCCCATAATGCATAGTATGAAAGCTTTTGGCTTCCCCTTCTATTGACTGCAAGTGGCACTTGGTCTAAGGAGCATTACTACCACCTACTGTGTTGAGTTATCAGCACAACCACAATACTACAACACTGAGATTTAAAGGTAGGGTCTGTAGCAATTTTTATTTCTGTTCATAAACACAACATCCAAACTAGGCTCAGTACCAGCAGCAGTAGCGCACGCTTACTATCTCCGACCAAAGCTACTTGAACACACTCACCAACCCAGCGAGCACCTGCAGCATCACTTTTCAACTTGGGGGAGACTCAAGAGCCAAACACCTGACTTACTGCAGGTAAATGAGGTATCCTGCAAATATTGTATCTTTTTATTTCTGTTACAGCCGCTATCATCAACACGCAAAGTCACTTGCACATTGGCTGCGCCGTGATGGGCTGGGGTCACTACAACTACTCTCTGCCTAAAAAAGTCCCAAGAAAACCAAAACACCAACATACAGGCAGAGGAGGGGGTTGAGGCAGACACAGACACTAACACACAGAGACTGACAATAGAGTAGGATGATTCCCCTAAAGGCTGACATTTTATTTTTCAGGAAAATCCTGCAGACCCTACCTTTAACCATCCATTACATTGACGGTATCGCTAAGGACACAGGGGATCTTCTAGTCGTTACTGTGATGACACTGTTTCGCAGGTAACTGTTTATTTAACACTGAGATACTTAAGTTCATCTCAAGCACAGATTTGCGATCAGTTTTACTTTCACTAACTGGAACGGGAAACCAGCAAAGCTTAAAAACAGACCCGACAGAACAGTCTTACAACTAAGATCTCAACTTTGATTGGTCTGAAAAGCAGGTATTTCCCTTCTGATATGAATGATGTGAGGACAGCCCTAATTTTATGATGTGATGAATTTGTAAACATTTGCCTACAGAGGACTTCTGTTAACGCGCCGAATGACTGAATGAATGAATGTTTGTGGTCAGTCTGAACAAACTGTTCCCCGAAGAAATCAAAGTCCTGATTGCTTGTCCATCTTTTCTCTTCGTGCTGTCTGCCGCCCACAAGTACAACATGTACTGTGTTTATTCCCACATCTATTATCTCTGACAGTCATGTAGTTACAGCTGTAGTGAGAAGTGCTGTAAAACAGGGGGGTTAACCAGTGTAACTCACCTTTAGGTCATACTTGCGATGCACTGTGAGGCGATGGCTGAATACATTCCGGGTCACCACCATGTACGTCTCCACCCCGTCCACCGTTAGCCTGTACATGCCCAGGAACTGAGGAAGCAGCGTGTTGCCATGACACTCCACAATAAACTGGAGGCAATCAGGGGAGGAGAGCAGAGAGTGGAGCATTAAGTGTGGGAGTGAAGATTCAAATATACAGTATGAACACTGATTAATACTGGAAATAACACCGTCCACCACACTCACACCATCTCCACAGTGCTGCTGTATTTACATGAACTGCCACTTTGGATTAAGACAAAGGATCTGTGTGTCTGTTGTTAATTTATTCACAGACGGATGTTATTGTATTTCTCTCTCTCTCTCTTTAGAGGGCTGGATGATGATATCAATCGGCAGTTGTTCTGGTTTCAAATTTGAGCCCTATTGTGAAATATTTTGGGCTTAATTTCAGATAAGCAAAAAGAACAACGTTGGAGAACTGCTGCAGCAGATTGCTTTATCCTGCAGCCGGATAAGGGGCTGTGGTTTCTGGTCGTGTAATACTCAGGGATAAAATGTGCCTGATCAAAGTGCGTACACTCCAAGTATTTGCTTTTGCAACATGTCGATAATCTACCGAGAGAGACTTTTTTTGTTAGAGAGTAAGATCTGGTTCTTAGAAACCAGAAACAGGCCTTTTCACGCTCCTCAGGGCCACCAGGCTGTACTCACAAAAACTTGATTTTACCTTGTACAGCTCAGTAGTGAGGGGCCGCTCTGCAGCTGTTTTAATCTTTTATTTTTAGTTTGTGGAACAAATAAAAACTCACCATTTTAAAACATCAAAGTCACACAATACCCCAAACTACAAAGTAATAAATAATGAAGCAGTAAACAAGCAAACAGTGTGTCCTGAAAGGTGAAATTACGGTTGTGTTTCAAACAGGTTGAACTCCGAGGGGATCTTTTATGTAATGTTGTTGAGTGTTAAGACAATAGAGCCTGTGAGTGACTGAACAAGAACTATTAATCATAGCCAACATTTGACCACATTACTGATACTGAAGCACTGAGTCATAAACTCTCTGCCGGCTCTTTCTGTGTGTGTGTGTGGGGGGGGGGGGGTTCAGGGGGGTTTCTACCTGGTGATATTTCTTTAGGATGTTGTGCATCTCAGCGATGTCCTCACTGGAAACGGTTTTGATTACAAAGCGGTGATCGTAGCTGGACAGGAAGCGGTTGCCAAAGCGACCCTGGGAGTCGCTGTTGAGTGGAGCGCTCCTCGTCAGAGAGTTCTGCCATCAAAGTTTCAGATGCACTCTTACTTCAGGGCAGAAATGTTCTCTTGTAGTAACTCTGATTTCATTTTTTTTTTTCGGCTTACCTGATAGTCCTGGTCATCGATGCAGAACCTCTCCCTCAGGTTTCTGAACACCATGGGGCAGTACTCTTTAAACTTAAAGCGACTAGGCAGGTTTTCTCTGACAGGGAAGAGACACACAGATGCACACGGTCAGCAAAAACAGGGGCAGAAGCTTCTTTTTGAAAATGAGGAAGAATAATGCAATATGCTTCTCCTCTGAATGTTTGTTATGAGACAATGATACATTTGTGAACTGAATTTTCATAAGTTTTGTTCGACTTGAACATTAAAGTAGTGGTATTTGACTTTTTTCTTTTGAGTTTCTACACTCCCTGGATATCCATTAGAAAATAAGTCTAATCTGTCATTACATTAATAGTTTCATTTTGAAGAACAATACCCCTTTTTTTGTAAGACTGCTAGTCTTACTGTCTTGCACTCCAAAAAAAACCACAAGAAATTTTAACTTAAAGCAAGGGTATTTTGCCTTTTTGAAGTCTTTAATGCCTATATGGTGACTCTGAAGTAGCATTACATGGTTAACATCAATATGTTTGCTCACCAATTGTCAGCCATTTCTGCTACTTCAAAGACCACAGTGCATTTGAAAACTGAATCAACTAAACTCCTTTCTCTGAACGCATCTGCCGAAGTTTTGCTCAACTGATGGGCATTAAAGAGGCGTCATAGTGCTCATTTTAGGCTTTACACTGTCCCTCCTGTATCCCCAGATGTAGCTTTATATGATTTATAGCACAAAAGAAACTATTTTTTCCAACTGATTTACATAAATGGTCTTTATTTCAGTGTTTGTTTTAGCTGCTGTCTCTTTAAGGCTTCCTGTTCCACAAGCCCCCTTCCCTCTGATTGGCCAGCCCTTTGGAGGCCTGTCAGGGGGCAAAGCAATTAGTAGACCTTGGCGTTTGAGGCCCAGTCACTTCGAACAATAAGGAGATCCTTATGCAATGACCTCATCATTTCAGTCTCACAAAGATTTTTTTCTAATTTTACAGTGGACCGTTTTTATAAACAGTTTAAAGACAGATTGAGGGATTTCTCTAACATTTGAACTCGCAGACATTTGAAAATTTGCACATTTCCTCTGAACATATAGCTTTTTTTCTTTATATCCATGTTTGAAATATGGGAAAGCAGAATACCCCCTCTTTAAGCTATTTGAAACAGAGTCAGACTTTTGGCTGGAAAGAACAGAAATCGTAGCACAGATTTAAATGTTTTCTAATCTCAATAGATGATCAAATTAATATATTTGGTGTTATACTTGACTCCAAGAGAAGCCTGTGGACTGTTTGACTTCTATTTATAAATTCCATCCAAAGCTGAAAGTCTCTTTTGTCTGCCTGAGGCAGAAAAACAAGAGCACCATAAAGAAAAATCAAGAGTTTGCAAATCTCTGAATTTTCTTGTTTTGGTCAACACTGGAGGCCAAAAATGAAATCTTAAATCAGCTTCACCCTGCAGCATCACCCCATAGTAACATCTTTTGTTGATGCGGACAGTGACACTGACACTGCAACTTGTCTCCCAGAAAAGAGGAGGTAATGAGTGCAGGGAGCTGCTGCAGGCAAAGCTTGTCATTTTTGAGCTGATAAATAACGAAAACACCTACACATAAAAAATGTGATTACTTGAGGAATATTAGAAATCTTTCAGTCATTTCAAAGTGATGGTGGTGTTAAGAAGATAACACTGCACAGACTGTTTGAAACCTACTTGTTGAATAGGTGGTTGTCCACTTTGATCTTACTGTAGGCTTTAAAGTCATCTGGCATCAGCATTACTGGTACAGGCACGTTACCTAACTCGTTCACCTGAAGGAGAGAGGTGAGAAAACAGAGACACAGTTGAGACGAGAGCTGAAGGAAGAGAGGTAGCAGCTGGTATATAAACAAACAATCTGTATGTTTATTCAGGAAAGTAAGACACCAAAGCTGCAATGTTGACTTCTGTGATTTCAATATGGGAGCAGTTTGCTTAAACACACTCCTACGCAAAACACTCCACAGTGCAGCTCCAGTCGAACCAATGAGGATGTGCTTTAAACATCATGTCATTACGGCGCAAAACTGCACACACAAATTTACACGAGCCGATCACAACGACTTCAACGTGCACAAACGGTATGAGCTTCATGTAACCCACACGTTCCACCACATCCCTCCCAGAGTTACGGAGCGTTCAGTGCAGGAGCAAAGAGCAGACTGACAGTTTGTCTTTTCACTGCTGCTAACAAGCACCCTGACTCTGATCTTATCTGCTGGAAAACATCCACAGCAACAGCCCACACCAATAGACACCAGAAAAGAAAAAACACACACATGCACATTTTTTTCTTTTTGTTTCAGTTAAATAGCCCTACCGGGAAAACTAAGATACAGAACTAGGAAGGGAGAAAGTTGAGTCAAACAGACTTTGAGGAAGTGAAGTGAGGAACAAGAGAGAGATGAACTTAAAAAAGCCTGATTACAGGAAGTTGAGCAGTGCCTGTGTTACTCGCAGGAGAACATGACAGTGTGAACACCTGACAGACAACTACATTGAATCGACTTTTTTGTTCAGATTTTTGTCTTTTAGAGGCTGTGGTCTAAAACTTTTGATCAGCTGATGAACAGATTATTTACCTTAAATGTTGTTTTTGTCTCACTCCCATTTCTTCTTTTTGCATTTTGAAACTCTGCTTGGAGCTTTTTTAAGATTCAATGGTGCAAAATGTAAATCAGTGCAAGTTTTCAACAGGTCCTAAAATTTTCATCAGGTAGCAGAGATGATCAGTTGTCAATATGTGAAAGTGTGATACATTTTTTTTTAAAGAAACAAAGCTGAGACATGTAGAAAAAAAATATAAGTTTTTAAATCAGGAAGAGATAGCTGCATGTGTAAGACCGAATATTCAAGAATCATAGAGTTGTTTGCAATGAAAGCGCATTCATGAAATAATAAATAATACAGAAAAGTTTTAAAGGCTGTATTTCCTGCTTTCTTTGTAATTGGTGGATTTTTCCTTCTTGTTGTCAGAAGCACCAGTTTTAAAAAGCTGTCTCTTCTTTGAGCTTCTGTGAGGACCGCTCTGCTTCTTGCGATTTTTGCACCCCTGCAGACAAAGTGTTGACACTTGAATCTCAGCTGATTTTATCCTTCACATGTGTAAGTCCTGTTTTGACACACAAAAAAAATTCCCCCTGCTTTCCCTCAGCAGTGAAATGCATCACTAACTGAGACACAGGCTGTTTCCTCTTCATGTCGGACTAACACATGCCCTGTCACAGCGCTTACAGGATAATAAAAACACTGCATCAAAGTTGCCAGTCTTGTTGCTGATGATCCTGTTTGCTTTTATAGGTCACAAAGAAGCAACACAGTGGATTACAATCTGTTTCATCAGCAGTTAAACATCCCTCATAGGAGCTTTAAAGGCAGTGAGCACAAACACACACCTCCACAAAACCAGGGATACAGTATTTGATCAAAGTTTTACACAGAAAAGTTGAGTCACGTCGCCCCTTGGTGCTTGTTAACATCTGAATTACCTCAAAATGATCAAATGGATGTAAAAAAGTGAGAATATTTGGGTATGAAAAATGTGTTTAAACAGGTATTTTTTATAGACTATGAAACTGTGTTATTAATTAGTACGTTAAAAGATCAGTAAGCCATCAGCATCAAACGGGCGATGTCATTAAAACACTGCCAACACTGTGTCGAGGTAAAGTCCTCCACCATCGCCGCTCCGGCACCATTAAATATGCATCCAACTTCTGACTGGAAGAAGAGGACTTTGATGAGGAGTCTGTTTGATGTCTTGAATCGGCTTCCCACCCACACCTCAAATCACTGGTTTCTGTGTGCTGCATCCACACACCCACTGCCAAAGTTCACCCACTGAATACTGCAGTGATAACCATATCATTAAATGCCTCCTTAATTCCCTGGTTGAATGCATTTCATCCACTGTGTCATGTCTCCAAACGAGGTGGCTTGTGTTTGAGGTTCTCATGTTCTGGTGCAATCTACAGCCGTTTAACACGTGAGGAGATATCCACTGTTAGAGAGTCAGATCTGCAGTGACTATAGTATAAATTTGTGTTTAGAAATAAGGAAACTAATATATTAATCAGCTGATCCTCCCTGCAGGCTACATCTCTAAGAAACAAATACGTGTTTTCTAAGACACAGTCAACAATCAATCTTTATTTATAAGGCAGAATATCCCTGAAAATGTTACCTCAAGACTTTTTAACGGGACTGAACCTGAATATCAACTAAATTAAAGATCAAACATCAAGACAAGATAAGGAGTCTGATTTCATATTAACCCACCAAGAGTAAAGATCTTTGAAGTATTTAGAAAATTACAGTTGCAAGAAAAGCAACAATATAAGACACTGAAAACAGGGCTGCACAGCAGGGATTGGACAATCTGACAGTTTGCTTAAAGGTAAAATCACATAAAGTGCTTTGTTTAACATTTTCAGGGTTAAAGGCAGCAACTTCCAGGTCTGTGCTTTGTTCACTTTTGTCTTCAGTCAGACTCAAAACAGACTCTGTTTGTTTTTCAGCTCTAAGTTTGGATCTTCTGACCGCCCATTTCATTGTTTATTTCACATCCTTTTCTTCATGCCTTAAGGTTTCATAAAACTTGAAATGGTCATAGTTTAATGTCCAATTAAATTTTTGCTTAGAGTTTGCTTTGCCTCCAGCACAAATCAGCAAAAAAGGCAAACTGCAGGTGGAGGAGCCACTGTAATTCTTAGCCTGTTTGCTCCCACTGTCTCTCTAGTCCTCACACGTAGGCTGGAGGGAAGCAGCATGTTAACATATTTAATAAATATTCCTGTAACATTATTTGGTTGGTGAGGGACACTTAAATGATGGAACCTGTGTGCAGGAGCGCGTTATTAAAAAGTCTGATCAATGCTAAAAGAATTACTTACAGGACATATTATAGATCAATATCAACAATTAACAGATATCAACATGATTAAGACTCTTTGCAAGCAAAAACAGTGTTAACAGAGGAGGAGAGAGACAGAGGAAATAAGGTGAGTCTTTTATCATTTCAGGAATAGTCAAGAAAATATCGCAACACCATTTTTTCCCAACATCATGCAGCCTTGATTGAAAGGGATTAAACTTAAGCCTCAATGCTGTTTTAACTCAACATAAACTAAAAGCACAGTCAGCAGCAGATCTAGGAAGCACCACAGCTGTATCCTCCTCCAAACGTCTCTCCAACAAAGTCTCATGTTCAAAACCAGCTTTCCAACTCCAGCTGTCAGAATTATTATTGAAAAGCTTCTTTTGCCCCACTCCAGCTCGCTACATCACTGCATCAACTGCCTCAGAGGTAGAGATTGAATTTTTCTCCGGCAAAATTAGTATTGAATTGTTCTCAAAAATCCAATACTGGTGGCAGTCACAGCGCTGATGACTCAGTAATACACATCACCCGGCACCAAAAGTATGTCAAAACACCTGGAAACAAATTAGACCTGACTATGGCACTGAACTGAGACTGCAGATAACAACGTCTGACACTTTCCCAGTAAGATCAAAACAGAGGGCTTTCTGCCACACCTGACAGGCTGATTCAATAGCACAAAGTGAACTGTGCAAAAGGATGGCAGCTCTGAGCAAACGTACGTCAAACATTGTCCTGGAAACTAGTTAAATGTTATTTTCTTGAGATCTTTACCTCTTTTTCCTGGTATTTTGAATTTTCAAGCAACCTAGACTCCAACAGTATTGACCATACTTCTGTTGCTCACTCCAATGAGATGGGTGTGGCTTATTTTGAGTTATAATAATCTCGTTAGTTTGACATCCTAAGAAAGCCGCTAAAATCAAAGGCGAAGTGAGAACTATCAAAGTTTGGAGGTGTTATCCCAGAATGACTCCGTCTCTGTTGAGCACCAGCACCCATTGTTGTTAAGACTCTTACTAAGCTGTGCATTTGTTTTGGAGAGAAGATCTTCTTTCTGATAATACTTTTCCTTGTTCCAGACAACTTCTCCCAGGATCCAAAGTGACAAGGTAATATATTTATTTGTAGTTATGTAGAGCTGTTATTTGAAAGGTGACAACAGTTGAACTTTGTAAGCTCAGTTTATAGTTGCACTGTAACATCACAGTTGTTTCACAAATTTCTTCAACATGAAAAACCTTCGCTAAAATTAACTACAACTTAATAAATTAACTACAGCTACGCACTGTTCTACCTAAATAATGCACAAATTAGAGCCCAGCTCTACGTACTATATGCCCATGTCCAGCATGGACAATCACCTACTGTTCCACACCCCCACAGTCACAAGGATGCAGTAGGGACTCTCTGATTTTACATGAATCTATAATACTGATGGAATTCAGTCAGTACCTGTAAAAGTAACAAATTTGGTACCCTTCCCTTGTCTTTCCAGTGCTCATCAACCAACTCCAACATCACTGAGCAGAGCAAATGTAACCTGGTTCTACAGTTTATTGATAGACTCAGGTTTGAACAGATCACTGAAGTATATATAACTGCTGCATGTGGGCTGGCATGTACATTATCACAAACGGCTTAACATGTTTTGGCTCTTTTTATATCACTCTATCACTCTCTACCACCCTGTTTAGCTTTCTCCTGTCCTTTTTTGTCTGACTGTACAAAACTGCTACAAAATAAAGGACGGATCTTTCTTCTTACTGCCAGACTTTGCCTCACAGCATAGTGCCATTTGGAAACAACTGATTTTGCTGGTGATCTAATTTCAAATTGGGCTTATGTAAAAGCAAATATATAAAAGTAAGACCTTTGCAAGCTCCCTATAACTCCTAACATGGGATTTAACTTTGCATGATAAAACTGAGTAAGTTCACACAATGAATGTATGTCCTCTTAGGGCTTCCACATATACGGCTGTGCCTAAAAGTTAACACCCCCTCCAGCAGAATTTTCTCATTTTTTTGTCCTTCTCTCAGAAAATATGAATGGTAACACAAAAACCTTTCTATCACTCATGGTTAGAGATTGGGTGAAGACATTTATCAACAAACAACTTTGTTTACTCTTTTTAAATCATAATGCCAACAGAAGCTTCAAAAATGATCCTGTTCATTTTTTTTATAAACACACTGATTACAAGCAAATAGATCACAGGTGAGGATGGTTGCCTTTCGTAGACATTCAAACACATTTGTGTTGACTTTTGTGCATTTATCAGGACAAAACCACCAGAGTTGTGTAAACTTCTTAACAGGGTCATTTTTGAAGTTTCTGTTGTCATTATGATTTAAAAAGAGTAAAATACTTTTTTTCTCAATAAAAGTCAGGGAAAAAAAAAAAAAACAAAGTCTGGAAAATCAGAAACTCTGCTGGGGGGTGTAAACTTTTGGGCACAAGTGTACATGCAGGTGCCTGACTAAACAGTCCCTAAGGTTAGTGCATACTAGACGAGACTTCAATTTGTGCAAACCCACTTCATCCATCATCAGTCTGTCCTTCACATAGCTTTTCATAGCCACAGGCAGCCTCAGCCAAAAGTGAATGTGATATATATTTTCGGCTCTATTTATAGAGGAACTAATGCGATAGGATAAGCGCAGAGGTTGAATGCAGGCATCGAAGCTCTGGGCTGCAAATACAAGCAGAGAGCAGGTTTATTCAAACAATGGGAAGGCTCCTGCTCCTGCTGCTGCTCCTGCTGCTGCTGCTGAGACTGAAAATCAGTGTAACCTGCTGCTCCAGCTGCCTGCCTGCCTGTCACACCCCTCCCACTCCATGCCTGCACTACAGCACAGCAGCTCACGACTTGGCTCCAAAATCACTTCACCATCAATGATTTATACTGGTAGATTGTGAACGCTATGCTTCGAAGGGGGTGTGCACAACCTGCAGTAGAGATGCACATTTTCTCAAGCAGATTCAGTTTAAATCGCTGCAAAACGCACGTTTCAGGCACCACTGAGCTGCGGCTAACTACGGAGCAGGCAGACAGCTCCAACCTGTCCTAAACCCAGCAGCAGCCTCTTATAAACAAACACAGAGGGTTTGGTTTAAGCAAACTGCTTCACATAAGAAGGTTATCTGTGACAAAAACTGATAATAAGAGCAACAGAGAGAGTCCGAGCTGGTTTGACAGATGAAAGCAGGAGGCTAACGAGCTAGCATGCTAGCTCAATCAAAACAGCAGCATAAACAAACCGCTCACGTACTCACCGTATGGTTCACACCCCACATTAAAACGCTGAGAATGGGCTCACTTGCACGGAAAAGTTTCACTTTCTGTCCTATAAAATGCTTCTTTTTTGTCTTGGTTTTGCTGGCGCTGATGGGCGCTGCGCTGGTGCAGTTGGATGACATGTCTCAGGCTGATTTTAGGGTCTGAAGACGGCGCTCACTGTGGTTCACAGCCTCCACACACAACAACAACAAAAATCAGAAAGGTAAGAGCCTTGAAAATCTATAAGTGCATCGTGCTCGTCGTCCAACTCGCAGCGAGTCTGTGGGAAGGATAAGTGTCTCGTTGGGAGTCAGCGGTGGAGCATTTTGCGCCGTCACCACCCTTCCTCCTCCCGAGCAGGCCGCGGCGGAGTCCAGAGAGGAGCTAACCGGCCATCAGGCAGCTCCGCAGCCGCTGTCTGCAGGAAAACAAACCCGGAGCGAGTCTCTCTCAGCGGACCGCTTCTCTCTGAGCACCGTGACCGAGGAAAGGGAGCGATACGGGTTCACTTGACAGCGGGTAATCCCATCATGATGCGCCTCAGATTGTTGTCAATCAGCGCGCTGCGTTCGGGGTCTCCTCAAGATGGCGTCCCCGCTTCACTCCACAGTCAACAGCGCCCCCTGCAGGCCGCCGAGAGAAGCGCAGGGGATCCCACACCTCACCTTGAACCGTGGTCAGAACATGAACCAGGATTACCCACAGGACCGGAATAGTAAGAGCTGCAGCCAGGACTTAAGGCGGACATGCCGAGGCTAAGCCCGTCCGGTGTGCATCCCCGCTTTTTCCAGAAGCTATAAACCTGTTTTCAAAGGGTGAATCCAGGTGAAATGGGTCAGCTTAAAGAAACAGCGCAGTGTGTCTGCTATTAAATGGAAAGAAGGTGACAAAAATCACATGAAATAATTGATGTAGTCACACCTCAGCAACAAACTGGACATTGATCTCAAAGGGCATAATTCCTAAACCAAACACATTGCAGATAAAATAGATATTAAAGATTTTTAGTGTGACAAAATCAACAAAAAGTATATACATAAAAAACATTTTTTTTCATGTTTCATATATTAGCAGGGGTGGAAGTAATTAATTACTAATACTCAGATTACTGTAATTAAGTAGTTTTTTGGGGTACTTGTACTTTTATCAGTAGATTTTCAAGTCTGTACTTTTACTTGTACTTCAGTAATCATTATGCCATGTAATCTACTTAGTTACTTTTAAAATCATAGTTGAGTACAGGGGACAATTTTCATTAATATCTAGACCTTTCATCTGCATTTTGTAACCAGTAAGGTGATTTGATAGAAAACAAGCCATTGAAAACGAGGACATATGGATGAAAAACAAAACAAAAACAAAATAAAATGTTGATGGGTGTTAATGATTCATGGCTATTTGATTTTGTGTTAAGAATTTAACCAGTTAAAAATGTATTCATGGATATTGTATCAATAGTTGTGGCAGCAACTGCACCTCATCTAATTTTGTGTTTTGTCTGGGACCTTTGCTGAATAAGGAAATAAAAACTTTAAAATGAAAAAAGAAAGACAAAAATAAAAAATAAAAATAAAAATGAGCAAAAAATATTTGTTTTCTATCTTATCAGTTATTAATGATTATTGATTGTTAGCATTTTAACTATTGGTAAAGCAAAACAAAATTTAGAGCCCTATCTGGAGAGGTGACAGTGACATCACCAGTTAAAAGTAACTAATAATCTGAGTATTTTTTTTTCTTTCTTTTTTTTACGAATACTATGTACTTTCACTTGAGTATTTTTCTAACACCAGTACTCTTACTGGTGATTGAGTAATATTTTAGCAATGTGACAGTACTTGTACTTGAGTACAAATTTTCAGGACTCTTTCCACCGCTGTATGTTAGTCAGGTTATTTTCACGTAGTTGCTTTGGGACAGCATGTGTCAGGTAATTTGGTGAATATTTACGTGATAAAATGATGACTCTCAACTTTAATGTATTCATAGATCCCTTAATCCGCACAGATCTGTGCTTATAGAGATGTCAGCTTACTTGGATCCACAGTGATCTGTGCTTATAGAGCTATAGACAGAAATAATCTTCAGAATCCTTTTTTTTTTTTTTTTTACCTCCAACCAAATTACATGCCATTTTTTCAAGTCAATCATGTTTAGCCTTACTATCTTTTCACACTAGCCCTCATCATATTTCTTGTTGACTTGACTATTTTAATGTTTTCAATTATACAATGCAAACATTAAAACTTAACCAAAAAGCTACTCCAATGTTGTCTAAGTGTGTGTCTAAGTGATGGAAAAGCCTTAATAACTGAAAGATGGTGTCAGTGCATGTTTCTGTCTACATCCCACTTCAACATTTTGTCAGATCTATGGTTGAACATATTTTCATTCTTGATTTAATGCCAGTGCAAAGGAGGGTAAATCATCAGGGCAATGATGCTCAGAACAAATTGAATATAGGAAATGTCTGATAAATCGTCATATACCAGTTTAGAAATAAGAAAATAGATCCAAAAAAGCTGAATCCACCCTGTCATTTTGTGTGCACTGGTAATCTTCTTTGAGCCCCAGACAGAAGGTTTTGTAAGGCTGAAAAAATAACTTCAAATCAATGTTGTTGCTCTGTGCAACATCAACAAGCTTCTGTCTAAAGGACAGATTTGTTTTTGATGCCTGTAATTGCAACTGCTGCAAGGTAAGCAAAGTTATTAGAAGCATCCTTCCTTTTTACCACCTTTATGGGCACATATTTAAATTCATTGTTGCATTTGGTTGTTATAAGGACATCAGGTTGAGAACTTTTTGTCCAGAAGAATTTTTAATCGTTAGTGCAGTTGCATTACTGTTTGCTTTTCTCTTTCAGGTACTTTTAGGGCATTCGTGTCCGATCATTCATTGGTGTGACGGCGTCTGCAACTCTCCAAGACCTGCCTGAACAAAAAAACCTTCGACTTTCAGACAATTTTCTATCTGATATGTCTTATGAACTGCACTCTGAATGTGTTTTACTTCACTCAGGTAGGAGGTGCAGCGACGTGTAAATATAGCACATGAAAACTCTCACACACCCCACTGTCAGTGACATTGATTAATGTGATTAATGCGTCATGTGATGCTGAACTTTCACTGAGATGCTGAAATGGACTTTTTACCTATCCTGTTGACCATGCATCTCTATGTATTTTTTAATCTATTATCTAGTTGGTTGTTTACTCTGGATGTATGAGTGGTATGTGATGAGTGTTTCATCTGTGCAGAAGACCCCTCTACCCCAGACAAATTTCTCCCAAGGGAGACAAATTAAGACACTTTAACTTTGAGATGGTAAAGCTGACTAGACTAGGTTGGATTTTACTCATGAGAAATATCACTGTTAACTATGGAGGCTTAAATCAACTCATGACAGGAGTAACATTTAATATGAAATCCCTATAATTAAAATTATACATACGTACCCATAGTGCAAGTTTTTAAAAGAATCAGTAGAAAAATTGATGTGCATTTTGTCTGTGCTACTGGAGGTTTTGAGAGAGAACTCAACAATAAGATGTTAACTTTAAACAACTTTCACAGGTATCCTCCCAAACATGGATGTTCATAACATCTGAAATCCGGTGTCGGGCTCTGAAGTTGAATTGTATTTGTCTGTCTGTTGTTGGACTAAGTTCATCTTTGCTCAGGTTTCTGAAATTCCTCAAAAAGAAATTTGGACATGCCAGTGCCCTCCAGTGGCAGGTACATGGTCATACAGAAATATAAATGACCATGTGTAAAGTTTAAGTGTGAGCACTTTGAATCAGACTGGTTCAACATTTTTTTTCTCATCACGGATTTCAACATCTATTTACTGTACTGTTTTTTAGATTATGTCATCCGTCTTGGCTGTTTGCTTTTACCAGGGATGTTACAGGATAAAATCAATGATTCTGTCTTTATCTATGCTTTGGTATAAATATTTCTTATCAAAGAGAAATACTGTACATTATCTAAGGCAAAGGAAAACTTCTTTAACATCACAGTCTGGTGTTTTCTGTCAGGGCTGATTCTGCTACTCAAAATGTAATTTTTTCCCCCTCTGCTTTCCCCTGTTTTGTGAAAGTAATAAGTTAAAAAGATGAAGAGTTTGATCACCCCTTTGAAACATACGTAGGTTGCCAAACATTTCAGCATGTGACCCCCTAAAATAACGATGCTGGAGGCAAGTGACCCCTGGTGAAGGAATACATTTATTCAATACAAGAATAATCAAAACAAAGAAAAGATATCTAATTTTCTCCATTTTCTCCGCTTGCATTAAAATAGCACACCTTTCTATTAAAGAAAGGAAAGCCATGAAATCAACGAAGTCGATGGGCAGTGACTGATCAGGAGGCAAGACACCGAACAGGCCAACCAGTGGAGAGGGAAGGATGGTGACAGATGTGATGATAGAGAGTGAAATAAATACTGATTTCCAACACTGAAATAGAAGTGGACAGGTCCAAAACATGTGTGCAAGAGCTGGTCCTGTATGGCATCTATTACAATTAGGATCAGTATAAATGCGTGTTGATTTGCTTTCAGACCCATGGGCTCTATACATTACTTTGCATTGTAAAACCCCACCATGGGCAGAAATGGAGGAAGTATTAATACATCTTTGAGCTGACTATCAAACCTCAGTGCTGATCTCTACGTCAAGATCTTCAGACCAAGTCCTCCGTAGTTTGTCAGAGACTGTAGGTTTGCACTCAAAAAATATTTTATACAATTTAGAGATTGTACCCTTAAGGACAGGATTACTATTCATAATAGTGTCAGTCAAAGTATTTGGAGGGATGGCAGGGAAACCAGAAAAATTATCATGGTCAAATCCTTAGAAGTGAGTTCTTGGCAGGTTGAATATTGTACCTTTAAGGAAAATATGCATCCACCAATACTCCACAGGATTGATTCAAAAGCTCCTAAATGTTAAAGCTGTTTTAAAAGTAGTCAAAACATGTACATCTAATCACTTCTCTGATTTTGTTTTGTGTATAGACTGGTATTTTTTGTCGAAGAAAATGAGTTCTCCTTTCCTTTAACTGTCAAATATGTCTCGTTGACATTTTTTGCTGCTGCAAATGAAAAACAAAAGTCCTGTCTCTACATTACATCTGGTCTGACACCGATGCCCTCAAAGTGGTTTTAAAAGTCCCATAAAAATCTGTCTTGCCTGCACCTTTGGCTATGAGGAGGCATCAATAACAGTGTTTTTATTTTTATTTTCAGTGACCAGTTAAAAACTCTTCACAGAGGCTGTGTGACCAAAAATGGCATTGAAAGGATCACCACAATCAAACAGTTTTATTTCAAGCAGAGTTGTGTGATTCAAGTTGAGGCACGTAAAGCATAACATAATAGGAAAGAAGCAATTAAGAATACATAAACAAAGGAGGAACATGTTAAGATATTCTGACTGAAAAACCTAAAATTGTATACATCTAAGTACGAGACGTAGACTCTCAGATCCTGAGGCAGACTGAGCTCTATATTAGTAGTGTCAAATGTCCTGACAGTCAAAGAGTAAGTCTTATAAAGGGATATCAACATAAAACAGTAGATGTCAAAACTGAACTGGCAAGGGTTTAAAATGCATAGAAAAACCTCCCTAAGACATCAGGCTACTTTAATCTTGTTAAGAACACGATCTGGGCGGGATGAGCTGAATTAATAACACCAGCAGTAAGTTCATCTTCTGATGAGGAAAACAGACAGCAGCCTTATTGAGTGGCAGCAATAAAGGAAGTTTCCAGAATGCTGAACAAGCCTTGAAGAGATAGTATCTGAAATTAAGGATTTTAAGGAGTGGGAAAAAAGAGAATTTTGGAGGGTCTGTAAACCATGTAAAGTCTATGGGCGAACTAGAGGGACAGTTTGAAACTTAAAGAAGGCACAATACCCCTCTTTAAGTTCTTCACTGAAAAAAGTAACTTTCAGGGCAGACTAAAATATACATGCAACTCTACTGGGTAAGAAATCTGGACAAATTTTCCCCTAATTGGCTCTCAATTTTTTTCTACATATTGTAAGCATTCACAGTAAGGCCGTCCATGCAGACACAGTTTGATTACAAACATGGACAGAACCTCAACTCCTTGTTTCCTCTCCTCTACTCTCTGGTTCAGGTCAAAAAAGAGGATGCATTGGCACTCATGGAGCTATTTGAATTCCAGATGAGATACTGTGATGTTCATCTCAAAGCCACTCTTAAGACACAAACTGGAGGCTGGAGGAAAATGAGATTTTCTTCCCATGACAGCTCGGATGTAATCGATTGCAGTGCAGGACCTAATTTCCTGTGACAGTGCCTCCAGGAGCACAGCGTGGACTTATTCCATATCTGAGCCTTTAAAAAGCACACTCAGGCACATTGCAGTTGACCACAAAACAATATTATTAAAAACAACACAACAGAAGAATGAGTTGTTCAATGTGTCACTCACATATTGCATTTGTCAAATTCAGGTTTTGGCACTGAATGTAGTTGGATCAAGCAGCTCAGATAAATTTACTACGCAGTGAGACTGAGACTGACGCTCTATGTTACCAATCAAACGAATGAAATGATGCTTTTAAAAGATACCAGCCTGAGGTTAGTTTAAAAAAGTATTCCAGCTGAAGGTCATGTGAAGCTGCAACATAGCGATCAGGACATTAAAGTCTTGAAATGAGAATTATACCCCCTCTTTAAATAATACCCCCTCTTTAAATAATGACCTCCCATCAGTTGTGAGTTAGAGTGTACAGCATCCAGATTGGTTTACAGTATTAAAGCTGTCTCCACAGCTTTCCCTGTCATATGGCTCAGACAATAGATAATTCTCCAATGTACTGATGTATGAATCACTTTGCAGTGATTGTTGACCTGAACTTAACCACTTGACAGAATCTTCGCTCTCCATCCTTTGCACTGTTAAACGTAAGTTGTTGTTGCAGTGTTTAAGTATGATGTAAAGGGCTGCCTTGAAATTTTGCTTTATGTCAACATTTTTTTGTTTGTTTGTTTAAGTAACAGAAGCTATCTTGTTTGAATAAGATGTCTTGTGTCGACCATTGTCTTAATGTGGTTGATTTAGACTTATTAGTTTATTTACCTTCATTAGGTAGTTGTTTGAAGTGACTTAAAATTTTCATTTCAATTGAACTCTTCCTTTTTTTTGAAGCGTGGAGCTCAGAAAGCCGGTCTGCCTATCAGTCTGTCTACACAAGCTGTGGAGCTCAGACAAGATGTGCCATTGCACATTTTTTCAAAGAAAAGCACAATGTCATATTCACTACATTCCTCACTCATAGTGTTACTGTTAGTTTACAATTAACGAAGGCATTTTGGGTATAAATTGAAAGCTGTAGCTTTACTAAACAGCTGGGAGGGGCTGAGGTGATTGTCAAGTCGACATGCTTTACTGTTTTATTTGGACAAAGAATTTCAAGTTGAAATTTATTTTGCAGTTGAGATGATGTCGGCTTACAATGAAGTGTTTTCACAACAACATCAGTAATCTTCGGTGAAATGACATAGAATAATATGCTAGAATAACAAGTATAAAATTTAACACTGTGGTCTACATCTGCTGTAGTATATTTTTCTAATCTCAGATTTATCAATTTGGCTGTTATGTGAAATTTAAACAGGTAAATATGTTTATTGGGTTTTAGCAAAAGTTACTCCTGTCATAAAAGTCATTTGATCAGAAATTAACGTCACATTTCTTTGAAATCAAGCATATTTTCATTTAAGAACAAAGAGTCATCCATTGTTTATTCTCTCTGTATCACTTCACATGTTTGTATCTGTTTTACACCAGTGCACAATGCAAAAATCACGGTATGAAAAAAAAGTAGTTCTGATGGATATGAAATTGTTATATGGTGACATAAAAACAAGTTGCACTCAAGGCCAACCTCAATCCAACCAGAGATATTCAGTCCATATTCTAAATTAGTGCACACAAGTTGTGCTTGTATAAATATGTTTCGTCAAGTTTTTTTTCTTCCAAATGTCTAAAATATATTTTTTAATGTACGCAAACGTAGAAAGACTTGCAAATCACCAATTAAGTCTCAGACGTCTTTGTGGGCCAACCCCTCGATCAGCTCAGGCCGGGACGTGAGGCCTGCTGGGCCTGTGTGTGTGAGTGTGTGTGTGTGTGTGTGTTTATGTGTGTGTGTGAGTGAGTGTGTGCGCCCTGCAGGAAAAATAATTTACAATCAGTGTTTGACTAAGTGAGGGCGGGGCGCACCACTCTCCACTGCAACGTGTTAAAATAAATGAATGAATAGAAGAGAGATAAAATCTGAAGTAAATGTGAGGTCCAGCTCCTGCAGGATAAATAAATAAGGAGTAAAAAGCGAGCAGGGCCTGCGGAGGATCCCCTAGTATGCCCCGAGAACGAGGCGACAAAATAATATCACGTGATCCAAAATGGGCAGTCCTCTGACGGAGCTGAAAAAAGCCATTTTCTGGCGCTGCTGCAAATTCTGTCCAAGTCCAAATAATTAACCTGGATCCTCGCTGGGAGGAGAGGGGAACTTTTATGTCTGATCAGGTAGGAACGAAGCCTCGGTGATCGTTTTTTAGCGCCCTGCTCGGCCCGCTGTTGGCCGAGGCGCACACGGAGCGCACACACAGTCACATTTTCAGCCTCGATCTCTTGTTCGCCTCCTCATACAGCTCTGTCAGTGAATTTAAGATGGCTGCTTTGTGTACCAGTGTGATTTTCTGTGGCTCTGCACCCCCTCACTGTGGGGATTTCTCCGGCTGAGCTGAGCTCCGGTGCCCGCTCGGAGCGCGGAGCTCCGGAGAAAAGCAAACGCTCTTTGTTGCTGTGCTGGTCGAGAGCGGAGCTGATGCACAAGATGAGGCCACACAGGGGCGATTGAATAGTCGGCTGCTGTGTACCAGCACACAGGCTGCATTTAGCAGCACGGCTCCTGTTTTCCACACATTGTTTACCGCTAAAACACACCGGAGCAGCTGTTTGGAGCCTCCAGCAGCTCCCTTTGTTGTGGTTTGTCTACCTGCCGTCCCAAGGACGAGCTGCAGACATTGTCTGAGGGAGCACAGCCACTCATTGAGCATATGGGAAAGCACTGAGAGCACCACATAATATACATCTAAGCCTTACTGTGTCACAAAACCCTCTCACGTTTTTCTGTTGTTCCCTGCAGATCAGTCCAGATGGATAAAATGCAGCCAAACCGGGTGAAAATCACAGATCTGAACCCACACCTCACATGTCCACTGTGCGCTGGCTACTTAATTGATGCTACCACCATCGTAGAGTGCCTGCACTCCTGTAAGTCTCTCATATGCAAGCTTCACCTTCCACACATGCATGCAGTGTTTCTATTAACCCCTATGTAGCATTAACATAGTCCTAACAGTGGTGTGCATATTCAGCAGAGATCTCCTTGTGTTGTGGTTGTGAGGAGTGTGTGATGCCATGAATCATATTCTGGCCTACAAGAAGGGAACATCTGTGTGCACAGTGTGATGTATGTGAAACAGTGGTGGGGTGTTTGTTGACAATGTGTATGATGTTTACTTAATGCCTAAATGACTTTGCAGGCATTGACCGTATGGATCTTTCAGTGTGATGTAATATAAGTACTTTTCTATAATTCTGATATCATTATGGACGTACTACATCCTTTTTTCCTCACCTTATAATTCTTGAAGTCAGATACTTATGAGTAACCGGGTTACAAAACTAAACTCAGAACATTTTAATCTGAATTTAATCTGCAATTTTCTCATGTACAGCAGGGTTTCATGTCCTGCATCCCCTCCTCACTCATAGTGAATCTGTTAGTTCACAATTCACAAAGGCATTTTAGGTGTAACGTCACAGCTCTAGCTTTACTAAACAGCTGGGAAGGTCTGGGGTGATTATTAAGCCGACATCCTTTGCTGATGTAATTGGACACATACACATTTTCAAGTTGAAACATACTTTGTAGTATTGTCATAGAATTATTTGCTAGAATAACACATGTGCACTGTGGTCTGCATGTGCAGCTGAAATTTTGTAATCTCAGATTGATCAATTTGGCCAGTATGTGAAGTTTAGACGGAGGTAAAGATGTTTATTGGTCAAAAGTCATTTGATCTGTAATAACCCCCACATTTCTCTGACTTCATTTCAGAAAACATTAGTCACTGGGATACAAAACTAAACTCAGCACCATGTGAATGTGTCTGTATTTTGTGTTCATGGTTTTTTTTAAACCCCAAGACTGTTTTCATTTCTGGTGGAAACCTCTACAGTACTGATAACCTCCTAAAAGGGAAACACTGCAAGAAACCCAAACGTAAATCAGAACAACAAGCCAAACAGCTAGAAATAAGTGGCACTAACACCAACAGCAGCTCAGCTTGCAGCCCCCAACAAGTTATCCTTTATCTGCTAAAAAATTAAAGAGCAGTGCTTATGTGTAAAGTTTGGATATAACTCCAACATCACCTTCTCTGTTATGATCCCAAGCTTGAATAACCATGAGTGAGCTCTTCTTCACAGCTCTGAGGTGGATATTTTGTGAGCGTAGTTAGCGTAGCTGTGTTTAAAACTTCTTATCTGGAGCAGCAAAGAAGAAACGATGTGAGGAAAATAAAAAGCTGTATTAGATAATTGCATAGTGCACATAGAACTGATGCATAGTAAATTGTCGAGTGTGCATCAGCCATGTCTGATATGCATGTGCTTTATCATGAGTTCTGTAGGTGGAATTACTCTTTTTTTATGATAATCAGTCTAGACTAGGGCTGAGCCATTTGCGAAGATAATCTGATTGTGGTTATTTTTTTCCAATAATGCAATTGTGATTTATTGTGCATCATTTTAAGGCTCCCGTCTTATGTGTTGTTAAACAAACACTTTTTGGAAATAAACATTGACATTATTTACAGCATGACAAAAACCCATGAAATGCTTTTCACTACTCATGACTGCTTTTGTCCATCGTGGTCATTTTTCACTGTTTTGGACCAATTTTTTGCTACTTTTAGAATATTTTCCTCTTGTTTTTAGCCAAATTTCTTGTCAAATTTTCTTACTTTTGACTATTTTTGTCACTTAAACTCATTTTTTATTGTTCTCTCGCCATTTTTGCCACTGTTCACCACTTAATTTTTTTTCTCTTACAAAGGTAGTGTTCAATATTTGTCTCTTTGGTTGAGTATCACAGGTGTAGAGCAGAAAGCATCCACTGCACAACCAATTTTATCTGGTATTCTGAGGTTTAGGAAATATTGCACTGTCTGCGATTAGAAGCAGCAGGACACGTTGCAATTTGATCTAAATTGTGATTAATTGCCCAGCTCTAGTCGATTCCAGAGACAAAACTCATACATTTCTGTTTTTCACATTTGAGTCAAGAAAAGAATCTGGAGCATGGGTGTAAAACAACCTTACCATGGGTTTCATATGTTAAATTACAAAATTTATCTGCAGCCATGTCAGTGCAAAATTGAAATGTTGCATGCATTTAACACTTGATCACCTCCTGTGTCAACGTGTGAAATTTGTTTTGAGTTTCAGTGTCTGTTTCTTTTCCTCTGCAGTTTGTAAAACTTGTATTGTTGCCTTTCTGGAGACAAATAAGTTCTGCCCTCGATGTGACGTCCAGGTTCACAAAACATGTCCACAGCTCAGTATCAGGTCAGTTACTGTGTTTTAATACAGGTTTATTACAGGCATTATTACTCTTTAACTGTGTGCTTATCATTATCAAAACATCAACAAAGATTTGTTTTCTTTTCCAGGGCGGACAAAACTCTTCAAGACATTGTATATAAGCTGGTTCCAGGGTTATTCAAAGGTGAGAAGCGGTTTGATATTTTTTGGACTTTGTTGTAATTTTTCATTCTTTGCTGCATCTCTCAATGGATTCTCGTTTTCCTTTTCTCGCTGCTTTCAGATGAAATGAAACGGAGGCGGGACTTCTATGCAGAGAATCGTGTGCTGGAACCAGGGGAAGTGGTGGAGACGTTTAACATAGCCGAGGATGAAATCATCAGTTTGTCCATACAGTTCTATGAGAGGAACAAGTGAGTCAGTCTTTGTCATTCTTAAAAAAACAACAGCCGAGAGGCTTCTTCATGTTGTGTCTGGTTACAGGAAAGCTGCTGCTGAGATGAATGTGGAGGCAGTGCAATGTAATTATCTGGTCATGCTCAATGCAAAAGAAAAGAAGAACAAAGTGAGACATTTAAAAGCATTTACTGAATAGAAATAATCCTAGTAGATGAGCCTGTATTGTGAAATGGGCTCATATTAAAATGCATAGAACAGCATGTTATCTCGCAAATGAGTAAATAGAAAGTTAGCAACCATCTAAAAAGTAAAAAGGAGGATGCTTTTATTGAAGTATTCACGTAGCTCTTTATGAGCTCTTCTTTTAAGAAAAAAACATTCTTATTTATAACAACAATAACAATTCAGACACTTTACTCATCATTTTAAGCATTCTCTTTAAAAAACTGTACAGAATATTTTTTTTACTCTGTCAAAAACTCTACAGTGAAGGCCGTTAGTTCAGCTAATAAATCAGGCTCCTCGTGTCCAGAGGCTGTTTTCAGTGCTTGGAGCATCTTTTCTCTTTCTTTATCAACATCCACAATCACTACAAATACAGACTAAAAATCCCAGACAATAAAACAAAGTGATTGAAAATGTGCAAGACTTCTCCAGAGTACACTTTGAGTGGATGTTTTGTAAAAGGTAGATTCGCTGTCTGATCCTCAGCTTCTGTTGTTCACTTATTAATGTGAACTTAGGCAAGACATTGAACCCAAAACAGTTCCCAAAGGTGTAACCCAGGTGCTTGCTGCTAAAGTTGCACTTATGGTATGCTTCACACTTTAAAGTGAAGCCCTGCTGCAGGTGTATGGAGAAGCTTGTGAAAGAACAGTTGTAGTTTGTGGTGTGAAGCAGAATGAGACGTTACAAATGCAGTCCAGTTATCATTTACTGTGTCTTTTGATGCAATATGTCGTCGGTTTTAGCATTTTTCAACCACACTGAAATAGAGACCTGATGTACTTTACAACCTCATGAGTTCGTAGATGTAAACATGATTTCTTCTCTTTGTACATCAGACTTGGTAACAACAGTGAAAACCAGTGATTGTTCTTTTCAGCTAGCTAACATGAACTGAGAACGTGTTGACATTAAATGTTATTGTGCATCATGAGGTTGGACATTTCATAATTCACATGCGGTCTGCTTTGCCTTGTGTGCGTCATGGTTGTAGAATTATGATATGCAACATTTTAAATATGAATTGTTGTATTTACATCCATTAGTGACAAGCAGGTATTAAAACATACAGTTTTTAAATACATCACTATTGGGTATCGGATGTGCCATAAGATCCTCAGAGTGAGTATTTAAACTCTTCTAACCATATATCGTTCAAAAAGTCACTCAGGTACAGGTTTGCTTTGGATGGGCTCAATGACTCCCAGTGCTGAAATTTTCAAGCTTCTTGTAGCTGTAAAAGCAACAAACTCTTTTTGCCTTCTCCTCAGTGTACAGTTATCTTTATCTGTAATATCAAACAGCTGCAGCTACACTTGGTTGAAGTTCAGTATTGAGAGCCCTTGATGGAGTAGTGACGCTCACATCCCAGTAAGATGAAAGAGCAGGGCATGACCAAAACATTTAGGCTAAATTAGTAGAAGTGTTAGGAAATCTGTCACAGCTTGCATCTTCACCTGGATGTATTTTTGCATGTTTTGCCTCAAAAAATGAGCCAAATGCAGAACTTTGAATCGTATGATGTACAGCTTTGCACAGTGAGAGCTACCATTTATTCTTAATAGAGCAAAGCTGTTCTCTTATGTGACCCCTCCCAGTTCATTTCCCTACTCTGCTTTAACATTTGTAAGAGATGTGTTTTAAAGAGAGGATATAAAGTTATACATATCAGAAAACAGACATGTCATCTACACCAAGAGCTTAATGTCGATTAAGGAAATTGGAGGAGTGATGTTGGAGAAAAAGTTGAATGTGGAACAAGGAAAGAGGCTGAATCGAAGAAGACCACATTTTTGGGATGAATCTTAGTTAGAAGTATGATGCAGTATGCTACTTTTACCCACAGAGTTTTCACCTGAGCTTCATTTTGGTTATGTTTTTGAAGGAGTTATACCCAGAACTTTCCAAAAGAGGTCACTGTCATTGTAGCAGTTAACAATACTAACACCTAATATTCATTCAACCGATCAATCGATCAACTTTCATTTGTGAAGCACCAGGTCACAACACGTCTCATCTTGCAATTCTTTTCAAACTAGGACTGAAAGATATATAGTTTTGGTGTTGTTGTCACGATATAAAAATTCAAGATACCAATATCCCAATATTGAAGATATCAATACTGTAGATTTTCCCAGCTCACCCCTCCATGTAAAGCTCAGACAGTCACATGATTATTGATGACTTTCTGTTAATGTTGATGACTGACAGTGAGCTCCAATCCATCAACCGCGGTTTCCACATCCTGTTTTAATATCATCCTTTTATTTTTCTGAAAAATGATTCATCTTTGCTGAACCCTGTGTCAAATTGTATTGTATCAATATCTGGACATCTGGCATTAATATCAAGATATGAAATTTTGTCCATATCGTTCAGCCCAATTTCTAACACCGCAGGTTTATGCTGTGCTCCATGTTATTATCATCCACAAGATAAGATAAGATAAGAGAGATACTCCTTTATTCATCTGAGTTACACAGCATCACAGTTACAGCAGCAGTGTAAAATCTGAAGATAATAAACAAGAACTGACCAAGACAATGACTCAGTATCAGGATGCACAAGACCTCATCCGATCACATGGGCTGGACTCAGTCTGATTTCCCCTAATTCACCATGATCAGAACATTAATGCTGTCTCATCCTGTTGTATGTACTGGCAGTTGATACTTTCAGATTTCAAGGTAGTTTCATAAACTGTTTGATCTTTTAAAAAGAGATGAAAATCATGACCCATCCCCACAGTCCCACAAAGACATTATACAGTGTCACGTGTTGACATGTTTAAATTATGTTTGCAGCTCACCAAAACTTTGTCGTTTGTTTATAAATGTTTGCCTGATCTTTTGTTTCAGTCAGTCTTAACTTGCCTTAAACCTTCCAGATAAACCCTTCATGCCTCATGTGTATAAAGAGTCATCTGTCACACCAAACCTGTGAACCACTTTCTGCTCCTTGACTGCAGTTTAAAGGAGCATTCAGACATTTGTCGTCTTTATTTCTCTGATTTGAGTTAAGAGACTGATGTGCTCAACTAGATCTGAGAAAATAAAGATGTGAAAAGAAGACATTAGACCTGTAAAAGTTTCCTCTGACTCCTGCACTCCTGTATTCCTGAACATGTTATTCTGCTTTATCTGAGGGATTGTTCTGACTATTTCAACGTGTTTCTCTTTCTGTGATGTTCTCTGCAGAAATAATGAGATGCAGCGCTCAGAGATGGATGGAGACAAGGTAAAGGCTGATTTCAGATAAAGAAGAACAGGAACAGTAGCAGAAGCCTGCACTCTCCGTGTTTAATGTAATTTTCTGGTCCTCACTCTGGATTTATGTGTCTCCTCTCTGCTCTGTTCTTTGTTCTCAGTCCAACGGTAAACGCTTCCTGCAGTGCCCAGCAGCCATGTCCGTCATGCACTTAGCAAAGTTCCTCCGAAGCAAGATGGATATCCCCAACAACTATCGGGTAAACTCACACTCTCTGTATTCACTGGATGTTTTAAATACAAGAGTATAAATCATTCTGCAGAAAGGACTTTTGGTTTCTGCAGAAACACAGTCGCAGTGGTGGGTTGGTCATTTTTGATTGCTAGATTGGTCAGTTTTAAAAGCAGCTCCGGAAAATCAGAGCAGAATAACTCCCAGAGCCCCAAAGAGGCCAAAAATGGGCTGAAGTGAAAAGTCATTCAGACTGCAAACTATCAAAACATGGGATCACATGACGTGAGATGAGAGACAGGACGGTATCTTGTCTCTCTCACATAAACCTGTCATGATCAGGAATCTCAAACATCCCCCAAAAGGAAAGGTTTTTGAAAGCTGTTTGCTTCACACAGCCTTTTTTTTTTTTTTTAGAAAAATCTCTTCAATTTCCTTTAAACCTGCTGAGATCTCATGTTAAAATCCTGGCTCAGTGAGTGGATGTGGCAGTTGTTGGCCCGTTTGTTACATACAGTGAAAAGGTTCCTCACAGGTGGTGGAGTCAGGTCTTACATTAGCATCTATTCCACAGGCTGCATTAGGTTAACTGCTGTCTGATTGTGTTACAGGTGGAGGTGTTGTATGGAGACGAGCCATTGAAGGACTACTACACACTAATGGATATCGCTTACTTCTATGAATGGAGACGGGTAAGTTACAGCCTGCAGTGCTCGACATCAGACAACATCTCTGTTTTTGAGATCACTCTGACATTATCTATCATTAGCATGATTGTATTTTCTTGTAGCACTGTGGTGAGATGAATTATCAGTTATTTTTGTCAGCGTGAAACCAAAAACCTGAGGTTTGTAAGCTGGACATTCTTCTGCCCAAAGCTCTGCTATAAATCTGTCTCTTGTTTATCAAGCACTGAGTGGACTTCACTCTATCTCAACTGAAGCTGCACAATAAATCTCCAGTGTTATTATGAGCAGATTATTGATCATAAAGAGCCTGAATTTATCATAAACAAATAAAATGAAATGATTTAAGACACTGAGTCCATGAACATGGAGGCCCCGGGGACACTGACCAAGTTTTTACTTCACTTAGATGCTGTCGTAACGGCCCAGACTCACTGTCAGATTCCTCCAGATTAAATCTGGGCTGAAAAAAAAGCAGTTTTATAGTTTTCTATCTGATTGAAAAAGGGACATGTTATCATAAAATGAATCCTGTTAAATGTGAGGAGCAGCAGATGGATGTTAGACACTGAGTTGTGGCCTGAATGTCCTCAGTATTTGTTTATCTGTTACAAAGTCACACATTGGATGTTTTTCTATCCAGTCCTGCTTCGTTACTAATAGACATGTCCAGATGCAACCTTTTCACTTCTGATACTTTACTGATATAGGAGCCTTGGGTAATCGCTGATACTGATATCGATTCAAAACAATATCAGCACAAATGGTGTGACATTCAGCTAGAGCTTGGCAATATGACAAAAAATATGATCACAATATATTTTTTCATGTCATCTGATCTTGATCATTATCACCATTTTATGTATTATTTTTTAACTGCCAGTTTTTAAGCATCTGTACGGGAAACTAAGAAACCAGAGATTAGTTCAACATTTTATTGACCCACAAAGCAAAGACTTTTGCAGGTATGCATGATCCAAAATAAACAAATTGCACTCTCGAGAGTAATGAAGACATCTCAAAATGTAAACATTATCATAATTAAAAGGACATTGCTCGACATCTACTTTCTTCTGTGTACTTCGCTGGCAACTTACAAACTGAAGGGGAGCAGGAAAAAGTTGACTCTGATTGGCTCTTATCACACACATTTCCGCCATTTTTTATCAATTACATGTGCTCACAGCTGATCATTGTAATTGCTCTGAAGTTCATCACAATCATGTAATCGTTCAGCTCTATTTGTAGGTCTTAAAGACTTGAACAAGCCTTTGGGGAATGTGTAAAGTTTAAATGTATCAAATTTCTTCAGTTCTGTGCCATCACAGGAAACTTGTGCATGACAAGTTTTGCACTCAGCTGCAACATCTTTTTCAGACCTTAACTTAATTTATACTGCCACATGGCCGACACCCCTCCTTTATTCTTGCTACTTTGTTAGCACCTTAGCTCACTCTGTTGCTGTGATCACGTGGGCTCTGCTGCTGGATCCAGCCCTGCTTAAGTGGAGTCTAGAATGAATTGCTTGTATTAGGAGGCTTGTATCTAAGATTTTAGATTTAAGCCAATATAATCCAATATTAATTTTTTTGTTGATATGAGACCAATATCTGATATCGATATAGAATCAACACCCCCAACACCAAAACATTGATCCAGAACAAACCAAAGCAGTGGATGATGGACTTCAGGAGATCATTTATGTCATTAGTTAATTTATTATGCAATGAATCTTTCAAACTTCACATCATCAATCAGTGTTAGTCATTGATTAATCAAGTTTCTCTGTAAAATGGTGTTGGTCACTTGTAAGTGCTTTAGAGACATCAAGCCCAAGTAGGAGACATGCAGAATTTATAAAGCAAGGAATGAGAGTCTAGTCCAGAGATAAGATATTGAATTAGTACTTTGCCAGAGGTAAAATGTGTGTTATATACTTAAATTCAAACCCCTTTTCTTTATTTACTTAGGGAAGTTTGTGCTTATGGCATGTTCTTCATAACAGATTTAATGGGTTTACAATTTTAGCATGAGTTTCTGGAGAGGTGGAATTTTGAGCTGGTTTCATTGTGTTGTGTTTGGGCTTGAAACTGTCAGTCAGAGCTGGTTACCCTGTTTGTGCTGCTTTTGAGCTGTACAGCACTTTAGTCACCTCCGGTTGTTTTAAATTTGCTCTATAAATAAATATAGCTTGAGTTGGGTTGATGTGCTATGGGAAGACCTTGGTGTTTGAGGCCCCTTTAATTTGTCATGAACCAGTTAAGAGATCCTTATGGGTGAATGTCATCATATCAGCCATACTCGTGAAGATCTCGTGCTGTTTTCAACTCAACTCAACTCAAACTTTATTTATAGAGCACATTTAAAATCAACCAGAGTTGACCAAAGGGCTATACAGGTCAAATGTAGCACAAATGACAAAAAACTGTTCAAAGTATAGGGCTACAATACATAAATCAGTGCAGACAAAATAAAATAAGAAAACAGAAAATGAATTAATGCATAGTTGAAATGCAATTAAAATTTGATTCAAACTTTAAGTGAGATTGATAAAAATTTAACTTCATTTTGTTTTGAGAACAGACCATTATAAGACGTTTACAGATTCAGGAATTTCTTTGCTATATGATTATGTTGAGGTAAAAAAAACCAACAACAAATTTAGTGTGACTATCCAGTATTGTAACTTAACATCCATTTTCTTATATTAAGAATATGGTAAAGCAGAGTAGCCCCTGTTTAAAAGTCAGACTGATAGTAAACCAGAAAATGTAACCTAAGCATGAACAAAAAAATCCAGATACTCAATTTTCATTTATCAGATGAGTCTTTGAGTGTCTTTCACAATAAAAAACAAATCTTTTGGTCCTTTCATTTGACTCTTTTGGTTTTTGACCCACATAGTAAGAGGTGATATCATATGAGCTCCTGTGCTAATGATGTTTGTGTAACCCTGTGCAGACCGGACCCATCCCCCTGCAGTACCTGGTCAAGCCCAACCGGAAGCGCAGGAGGCCGTCTCAGTCTGCAGCCCAGGGCCACTCTGACGGCGTCAACACCAGCCCCACGTCAGAGAGCGACTCCCAGAGCGACAAAGTCCACAGTCCTGCTGCAGCTCAACCGCCCCGAGCCTCCTCTCAGTCCAGCCCCGCGTCCCACAACCCCTCCTCCGCCATCCAAAGCTCCAACGGTCCCACTGTGCCCAACAACACTCAGCGACACACACTCGCCTCCAAACAGGGCGCCAACACTCGCAAGGTGACTGTCAACGGCACAAGCTCCGGGGCCGGCAAAGAGGAGGCGAGGGGAGGGGACAAAAGCGGGTTGCCTCCGACGACCTAACATGCGTAGAGGGCGGCGGGGAGGACAGTGTTTGAATTGCTCCCTTCATTATTCCTACAGCGCAAACAGACGAGCTCCAGACGTCTTTCTGCTGGACAAACAGGAGGAGGATCATTGTCATCACCTTTCAGCAGAGCAGACTGAAAAGTGAAGCCAAATAGACACTCGTGTGGTGGTATGTGTGTGTGAGTGTGCGTGTGTGGGTGCGTGTGTGTTTACGTGTGTTAGTCTAGAAAAGTGCACACATACAAACTGTACAGTATGTATCAAATGTGAGCATGTGTGCATACATATGTATAAACTTATCTTTTATACAAGATATTGTAATCGTTTTGTATTGTATATGCAGTGGGTCTGTTTCATTTCATAGTTCCAACGGCATCTTTATGCTCCATGAAAAGCTGAGACTAAAAGCTGAAAGGCGCTGCAGTGTGTGTGTGTGTCACTGCAGGAGGCGGATGTAAAGAGAAAAAAGAAGCTAATCTTTGCCTTTAAACAGTCCTGTTAATAACTGCTGTATAAGTGTCCAGTATAAGCAAACACTCATCAGGTAACACAGGTACATTACATTTAACTGTTGATGCACTTTGTCAAGGTCAGATCACTCAATTTAAAACGGAGTATTGTCCAACAGTAGACGCATTTTCATTTTCATATGTTCAAGCACTACCACGCTCACAAGCAGACGTCTGTCAGCGAACACGTTCTCTCTCTCGTGGCAGTCAAAGAGCTCAAAAGGGATTTGGATATTTGGCCATGTATGTTGTAGTTCCATAAAGTTCAACATTCCTTTTGTTTCTTTTCGACACAATGATACTTTTTTTTTTATCAGCCATATGTGCATGTTTTAGGTCAATAAAATGTTTACTTACTAGGTTTTTCTGATCCGAGTGTCCTGTTTATGATTCCCTGAATTCAGAGTCGGAGCAGGAACGCTGCTTTGAGAGTTGGCAAAACGATCAGGCTGAAAGAAGGTAAAGAACCACAAAACTACCCCAGGATCAAACAGGAGCCTGCCACTACAGTCACAGAGGAATCAGGGGCAGAACTAGTCTTATTCAGGCGAGTTGGGGCTGAATCAGTAAAAAGGGTTTTATACATGAACTTCTGTGAAACAAATGCAGAGAAGAAATCAGAAAAGCCAAAATCACTACATTTCGACTGAGTTTAAAGATATAGTACCCAAGTTCCAACAAGAAAACTAATATTGGTTCATTTACCCTGTGGTGCACTGTGGTCACTACAGTGGACACCTATTTAAAAGTTATTTACTCCTAAATTCAATGGTTCATGCGGTGGAAATTCATATTATCCTGTGTCTGGATATTTTCATTCTTCTTAGGGCCTGAAAAAATGCTTTCAATTCTTTTTACAAATATATATATATATATATATTCAAAAAAGTGATAGACAAACATTTGAGGGTAAAACAGCTTAATAACTATAAATCATTCAGTGTTAAAATGGATGATGTAAAATATATCGCAAAGCATTAAAAAAAGATTATTCATGAAATAACCAAAAAAAAAGAAGAAAAAAAGTCAAACAAAAGAAGCCATATTTACATTAAGTTCATACTGTTTTAAGGTGAATGCTCAGTTACAAATATTTGAAAAAAAAAAGGAAAACTTTTATTCATTCCTTAAGACAAATAAAAACACTCAAGGGAAAAACCCTGACACTGACTTTCATAATTCATGCATCAGAGTGTTAATCGGCATATTTTTGATAACTACAGGATAATATTATTGTCTGTGGTTGAAGACAAAAATGTACATTTTATGAACTGCTCCATCAGAAAGGTGTCACCTCGAGTTTTAAGACAAATATGTGATTGTGTTGTATCAAAACTTATCCCTCATGCTTCACTAAACACACAAAGTTCATGGTTAATACATATTATATTTCATGTTTACAAAGAAAATCTCACTTCAGTCTAAAACCATGCAGCATTATATAATGTAGTGAAAGAAGTCTCATCTACAGGCTGAGAGAGGAGCTGATCTTAGTGGAGAATACAGATGAACAACAAATCACAAACTCATCATGACTGTTATGAATATGAGCTTTTATCACACAAGGAAACAGCCTGAAGCGCAATAATTAAAATATATTTGATGCGCACAATCATGGACGCAGCATGCAGACAATTAATTGCAAACATGGAGTTAAATTTCAATTGGAAGCATTTCTCGTTTGGAGGAAACATGCTGCTCTGACACTGTTGATGTGATTTGTCAGAGCAGCGTTCAGTCATTTAGCTGTACCAGAGTTAGCAATGAGCTTATTCAAATCAGTGGTTCCTGGCCTGGAGATGGAAACAATGTTTCTGTTTGACCGAGAAGTTTCCCCTTCAGGCCAGATCCAAAAGCTTCAAGGGTTCGAATCTCCACCCAGAAATAAAAAGACACCATTTGATTTAATGTTTTTTCAAACTTTACAGTCTTCTAAGTTAATAAGTTGACTGTATGTTGCTTATTGCTTTCGTAAAGTCATACCAACATTAAAAAAGTTGTATTTCTGTCCAAAAGTTTGTTCAAATGATAGCGACATCTTGCTATTAAGGTTTCAAATTTCAGCATGATCACTTTCCAGATTACGATTCTAACACTGAAGTTGTGATTTTTTTGTATCAACATTTTAAAAAAATTCTATGAGCTCTCTTCTACCACCTTTTTTGGATTCTGAATTAAATAACATTTGTTTTAGAGTAGGTTTACCACTAAATTTACAGAAACAGCAGGTGGGGCCAAGAAGAAGTGGGAACCAGACAAAGATCACATCAGGGCGTCAGGACATTTACAAACCAGTGACCCTCCCTCCTTTGGGATCAGTTTTATCAGTCTTTCCTGATGGTGGGGACAGAGAAGAGCAAGAAATTAGTTGTCTTCCTATTAGAAGCCCTTATATCAGTGTCTTGGGTGAAAAATAAATATTTTGAGGACGCCTGAACGAAATATAAACACCCCTGTTTTGAACTTTCTCACTGGTTTGTAGTGTCAACCGATTATTTTCAGTTTCGAGATGACTGATGGATACAGTTAAGGAGTTTAAATTGGCTCAAACAGACTTGATAAAAATTGTAAGTTAAATGTTTGGACAAATATCCCAAAGATACCAATCAATAGCTTTTTGACCAATTGTATTTTGTCTTAACCAAATGGCCGATTTGTTTCCTTACTGCCCTCTACTGGTCTGGTCGTGTGTTTCTCTTCCCCTCATCTTATTTTCTTCACATCACCGGCCTGATTTGTTTCCACTGGTTTCCACCAAAAGTTTTCGGTCCATGGTGGAAACATTCACAAACAGTGGGTAACAGGAATCATGTAGTTCCTGGGAATTACATGGAGTCACTGAGGCAGCAGTGTAAGCATAGACCTCCCTCTCCCTAACTATGTTTTTTCCTACTCCTGAGAGACTCTGAGCCATTCCCACTCTAGAAGAGGTCACTATACTCTCAACATAACATTCCAGACACACTTTAAACATCTCATCAAGTTAATTCAAAGCATTTCTTGCAACTTGGAGCCAACTGAACAGGCAACTTACTCACCGTTTATTTGAGAACTACATGAAAACATAATATCAATACATCAATATGGTATTTTCACATCAGGTGGCCGGTTTACACAAAGGTCATACCCGACCCTTGGTTACAGTTTGGCAAAACAGATAAATACTGTCCCATGTGCACACTTTGTGAATAAAACTCGCAAACATATGTCACCTGCATTCCATCTTTAACAATTCCTGCATTCAGTGTCATTCAGTTATTTGCATTAATCCTTTAGTGGCCTTGTACACAGAATAATACATATTTGAGAGCATCCTCAGCCAACCCATCAAGCAGCATTTTCTCAACAGTAAGAGGCAGAAAAGAGGTAGAAAATTACTAACAAGACAAGTTTCAAACACACATCAGGCTGTTGATTTCATGTGCAGGTTCTATTCAGAACGAAACGTGGATCAAATAGCTGCATAAACGCTCAGTCCACTGACTCCTCTGCCCTCCTCCTCAAGAATCAGATGGTTCATGTAGCGGGGCAGATACAATAAAGTCCTGCTTGTGCGTGCCGTCACAGTAAGGTGGGTTGTTGGTGTATTTGCAGCCACACAGCCAAACCGTGGCATCTTTCTCAGGGAAGAAGCGCAGTGGGGACAAACCCTGGGCTTTGAGTTTGTGGGCGCCGTCACAGAAAGGCTGAAACATAAAGATGTGATCAGAAATGTGAAAGTGAGTTAGTGCAGGTGGCGGTAACATAGGAAGAGAGGGTTGTACCTGTTTCTTGCTGTGTCCACACGTGCACCACGAGTAACGCTTCCCTCCAACCAGCTCCACTTTGTACGGCTTCTTTGAGGGGATGACAGGCTCAGGAGGGAGAGTGGAGAGCTGGACCTGAAAACAGAAGCACATCAGTTTACAGCTGAAGCATTTGATGGAATAATTTTATTGTGATCATTTTTCACTATATTGCAAAAGCACTTGATTGTGCAATTATTTTCAGGTTCCCCATCTTAGGCATTGTTGATATCAATGGCTGTATTGAATGGGATGGACCATTTTTTACTGTCCGTGTTTTGAATAAGAAAAACACATCTATGAGGGGAAAAGGAAGATTTTTATAAAGAGAAATATCCAAAAAAGAAACTGTTTGCATGTACATCCCAAGGTACATCTCCAAAATTAGAATGTCATGAAAAAGTTCACAATTTTGGTCAGACTCATTGTACATAGTTTGAATTATTTCAAGCCTTTCTTTCTTGAAATGCTGGTGATAATTACTTACAGTTAATAAAAAACCCAGTGTCTGTGTCGAAGAAAAATTAGATTGTTAAAAAGGATTTTTTTAACACCTCAAGCCTCTGACAAGTTTTTCTACTTTCTGACCATTTCTCAAGTTTTTTCTCAATTTTCACCACTTTTCATCCATTTTTGCGGCTTTTAGACCATTTCTCTACAAAATTTTATGACTACTTCTTGTCATTTTTGCTTCTTTATACCACCTAGACTGTTTCTCTTGCAAAGGTAGTTTTCAAAAGTCTCTTTGGTTGAGCAGCTCTAAATTGATATAGAGCACTAAACATCTGCTGCAAAAATTTTTGTCTGGTATTCTGAAATATTTGCAATTAATGACACTCTCTGTGATTAGAATATTGCAGCAGAGCATTTTGCAATTAATCTCATTTGCATTCAGCCCTACATCAGACAGTTAACTGACAAGAGAGGAGCAGCTTTGAAAAGGAGAAATAAGAAAAGGAGGTTGTATTGAATTCATGAGAAATACTTCACAATGGGAATTTTTTCAAAGTCTTCCCCCCCCACAATTATGAAGAAAACTTGTTATAGTTTGAACACAACTGTAGCAAATAATATTATTTTCTACAAACATAACGTTTGAATAGCTGCTTTTTTTTTTTTTTTTACAAGTTATAAGCCCCGACCTGCATTATCATGAAGAATGCAGTGTATTTTAAGACTTATATTTAGAAGCTCTGTCCATGATAACTCCAAAATACATAATCTATTTGGGTATATAATAAACATTTCTCTATAAAGATGTGTCACAGTCCCAGTCCAACAATGAGGCACTCACAAAAGAGAAAAACTATTGTTCTACAGACCTTAAGTGTTCCCATGGCTGCTAACCAAGGTTGTCTCCAGGTTAAACTGATCCATCTGTGCTCCACTTTAGTCACCACACAGTTCATGTTTCCACACAGGAGCCAAAACCTCAACACAAACTCAGGCGACGTCAGAGGCAGATCGAGTCTGTCCAGTGAGTTTCAGTGATTTTTAAACCGCACGAACTTTGCAGAAAACAATTTAACCCTAATCAAAGACAGAAAGCTTGTTCTCACTCTAAAACATCGAAAAATCATCCGTCTGCACGTTTCACATCTGATCAAGGTGATAGTGACAATCACTTCCTGTTTTTCCCACGTGGTTGGCTTTGGACCAATCAGGAGGCGTTTGTCAGTCAGCTGGTATCAGAGAACACTGAGATGTTCAAAACATTAGTCAGCTACAAAACAGGATAATTCACAACAATCTGATCGAGACCAAAACTGTCTACGGGTAAAAATAAAGATGTTACATATTCTCATAAACAAAATAGACAATTTTTAACAGTTTCATACAACCTATCATGAATTAAAAACAGTGTCAGTATATTTACATTGTATCTTCATAACTCAGAAGTTTGAATTGATTATGTGAAGTAAAAGAAACACAAATAAAGGAAAACTAGAAACAGTCGATGGAAGTGAAATACAGTGGGTTTAGACGTTTTTACATCACAGAAACCTCACAGCATAAAAGGCGTGTGTGGACTTATTTTATTCTCTGTATACAAAACAAAGACAGGCAAGACTTACATGAAATAAAAACCACATAAATTCCGATTGAACAGCTAAATATATTTTTGTTTCAATTAATACAAAAAATACATGGAATAAAATAATCAGTTGTCAGCATCACCAAAGCATCACCTGAAAAGGTGACCCGTCTTTAAGGCAGCATAAATGTATAATTCAAGTATCTTAAATACATAATACAGGTATGAAAAAACTCTTTATACAAGACATATCACTCCAACATGTATGTTCATACTACATTTACAAATTACTGATGAGATGACATGAAATGATCATGTTTTCATCTAAAGGTCATCATGAAAGTATGTTCGATCCCTGAACTGTTGTGCGTCTTATTAGAAAAGATGAATATAGGGTTGAATTACTGTTTCATGCTTCATGTCTTTTACAGTTTCTGCTCCATGGTCTCCAGGCACAGACTTCTCAAACATGGTTCATTTAAAGACTCCTTTCACAGACTTCACTACATCCCTGAAGATGACCTTAAAGTGTGAGCCGTCACAGTACGGAGCGTTTTTAGTTTGTTTGCAGGCACACAGCATGACCTTCTGGTCCTTTTCTGGGGTGAAGCGTAGAGGGGCGATGCTCGGAGCTTTAGCCTTGTGAGCGCCATCACAGAAAGGCTTAAAGAGAAGAAAAAAACAGTATAATATTAGAATTCTATTTGCTTGAACTTTTTAAAATCATAAAACCAACCCTGAGGCTGATGCTCAGGAGTTAATACTGAGTTTGGCTCATTTCATTGGGTTCTTTTTGAAAAAAAATCCCAAGCAGACAAAGGTTTCTCTTTATCAATATTTAATGAGCTACAGAAGAAATGAAACAAAGATACAAACTGAACTTTTGTTGAGAATATTCACAGCACACTTGTATGCCTCAGTTTGTGTATTTACACTCCTCTAGTCATAGTTTTAACACGTTTAAATTCAGTGTGCTAAGCTACTAGAGTGGAGTTGGTTTCAGGAGCCTGACTTTGCTTCAGATGCTTCAGTTACTTCTCTACGTGTCCTCATGTCACATTTCTGACCACTGAACGTGCTGTGTTCAGAGAGGAAACTACTGTGGTTTGGACTTGTGTGTCCTAAAACCGAACTCATCTGTCCCTGAATGAACCATTCTAAGTTTCTAAGTTTAACACTAATGTTGTGATGATGATTGACTTAGTCAATAATTCTGTTTTCTCTAAATGCTCTGTGACGGGTAAAAGTGCTTTTTGCTTTCTGATCATGATATGTCTACCCCTGTTCATATATGATAACTTCTCCAGCTCAAGGCCGCTCATTAACTCATTAACTAGGTTAGGCACTGGTGTAATAATTAAGCTTTGGAAATCAGGTGTGGCTGCTTCATTGATGAACTTGTAGTACATGCTGACTCACTATAACCACACACTGACAGGGCAGGCTTTAGAGCTTTAGGCCAGATTAGGATTTGGGGCAGAGGAGAGAAGGGTTTACAAACCGCAATACTCAACGTCTTATTCAACAAAAGGAGCTGAAAACTAGCAGCTGATACACGCCCTGAAATGTACACACAGAGGAATGTAAACACAGCTATTGTTGAATACTGGTTCCTCCTGAACTTCTGCTGGAAAAAATATAAGTTAATCTGAAAAGCAAATGAATGAATATGATAGTTTGATGGTAGGAAATATGAAATGAGGAGGCTCAGAGGCATGATCTGAATATCAGCATTAATTGATGCCTCTCCTGTTGACAGATTTCAGCTCATTCTTAGACACCTTAGCATTCACTTCTTATCTGTCGCATCTTAACACTTCAATTTGAGGGCAAACTAATTGCTTGTTTCAGGCCAGAAGTCTTCAGGGGGGGGGGGTCTGTGACATATTTAGTTGACTAACCTTTTTTTTATTTCACTTTCAAATGTTTCCGAATCACAATCAGAAATACTTTAATCTCATTAAAGTATTTCTGAGATTTCTGAGATAGTGTGTTCTGAGATAGTGTTCAAAATATAGAAAAATACAAATATACGCGTAGGTGTCAATTTAAAAAAAAGTGAAATATAAACAGAAGAAATAAAATTTAATTAAAAAAAAAAAAAAAGTATGTACAATCTTCTCAGAAATGTGTGGTATATAAATGATGACATAGTAAGTTTTCTGACAAGTTGCTTATGCAAAGCAGTGGCATATAAACCATCACTTTTGTTTCCACATTTAAAACAAATAACAAGGTCAATCTGAATAGTTTCTCTGCTTGATTGTCCAAAACTGACAGACAGTGTTGATATTTGAATTATTATCAGTTGCCAAGTTATGTTTATAGATGGCAGTAGCAAGGCTCTGCACACTATCTTGCAAATGAACTTGTGTATTATTTGAATAGCTTAGTATTGAAGATAGAATAACAGGTTCTTTAACCCCTCCATAATGGGCTTCTTTCCCCTTAGAAAGCATCCTGTTATGGAGGGGTTAAAGCGACTACTTTTCTGATTTTCTTCTCCATTAGTTAGGAGGTTCTTGGTCTGAAAACTGTTGAAGACCCATGCTTCAGGCAACTGTACGTGTCCTGCCTTTCAGACTGACCAGAAATGCTTTTTGTTATTAAATACAATAACAAAACACCCTGTTTTGAGCCCAGCTACCTGTGAAAGCTGAACACAGACACACTCACCTGTTTCTTACTGTACCCACAGGCACACCAGGCGTATCGTTTCCCAGCAGTCACCTTTACTCTGCAGGGCAGCCGGGCAGCAGGAACCGCCTGTGAGGACTCCAGACGGAGCTGAACCTGCAGACAAACCAAACCAAAATAAGCAGGAAAAGGACAGGATGTTAACTTCTAGGCTATGGAGGACGCCGTTGGACCACAGTGGGAAAACGCAGGGAAATTTTGACACAGCTACATCAAGTTACATTTAAAGGGAGAGAATGTGGGGTACAATTTTCTGCCTAAAATCAAGTAAGTCTTGTTTTTTACCCATATTTCTAACTCTCATTTTGTCTCCTACACACAAAATTTTACCAGTAGAGTTGTGGAACATCCAAGTGCTCTTTTCCAAACTTAAAACGTGCAGCAATGTTTATTTTTTATTTTTTTGGCATATAGCAGTGGCTTCCTTCATGGTGTCCTCCCATGAACCTATTCCTTTTAAGTATTTTATGAGTCATGGATCTCCTAACAGTGTAGTTAGCATGTGCCAGAGATTTAAGTCTTAAGTAGACACTCCGGGGTTGTTTTTTTTTCCCTCAGTGAGATTTCTGTGCTGTGCTCTGTCATCTTTACAGGACAGCAGCAACCAAACTTTTTTTTTTTCATAGACAGTTTGTCTTTCAGTATACTGATGAGCCCTGAGGCTTTCAGAGATACTTTTTTTCACCCTTTCAGCTTTATGCAAGTCAACAACTCTTAATCATTCGTCTACTCAGAGCAAGGCTGGTGTTTTTTATTGGACAGGACAGCTTTAACCAACACCTCCAATCTGCCCTCATTAATGGACTCCAGGTTTTTTTTCCTTCATAATGTGTTGTAAGTAAATTTCTTGCTTTCTTCAACAGACCCATTTTTTTTTACCCAATGTGGATATACAAAAACAGGCTGGTTAATCTTCTGTTGTCTAACCTCCATCATCACAGGTGTTACCATAGACTGTATAATGTAAATATAAACAGTCAATGGGTGTTACACACAGAAAAGATGACAGTACGAAAACTCACAGACTTGTCATTGATGGTTTTCATTGATTATTTAGGTCTATTTAATGTAATGTGTTTAAAAACTGACAGGAAACTCTTGATCGTGAGTTTGTTTCACATTCTATGAAACGCCCTGAATTATCAAATTCATATACTCATTAAAACAGTATATTTTCTGAGTGTGCAGCCCTCTCCTGACCTTAAATGACCTGAGTCTGCACAGATGCAGAATCTGTCGTCTGTCAGAGCTGCAGCTTTATCAGGAAAACCACAGCAGAGCCAAAGGTGAATGAAGGGTGGGACAGATTATTATGTTTGTATAAAACACAGCTCAAAGGAAACACAAAGAGCTACACTGTGTTAGTTTCACGTTCACTTTCAGGGCCACAGACTTTAGAATGACTCAGCATTTAGAAACTAACACATAAGTCGGCGCAGCAGGAAAAAATAAACTTATAAAACACTGAGATTTACAGACATTATCTGACACTTACCGTGGAAGTGGGAGCAGGTAAAAAAGTCTGAGGTCGTCTCAAGGTCCGTGTGCATCTTCTCCCCACTGCAACCAGGAAGCTGCTCGCGCTCATGTCGTCTCCAGTTACACGTAAATAAAGTTTTTAAATTTCGGATTCTTTTCCAAGAGAGGAGTTTGTGACCTCAACTTTCGGCTCACGGAGGAAACTTGATTTTTTAACTGGTGAAAGTTACAACATGGCCTCTGTCTGTAGGTCCGCCTCCAGGTGATTGGTTTACGACTGTAAACACAGCGCGCGCTGAGGCCACTGCGTCATCACCGCCTCACGCGCCGCTCCTCCCCACGAGCCCTAGAAGATACAGTGCTGCCCTGTGCTCTATTTTGCTTCTGATCTATTTATTTTGTTCAAGTATACCTATTTTTAATTTAAATTATTATATAGAGACGTTGAATTTGACATTGTGCATCCAACATTTGAACACATTTAATTTGTTAATTCTATGACCCCAATGACTACAGATTTTGTTTGACTGCACAAACTTCCTTTCCCCCTGTACAGAAAAATGTGTTACTGTGAGCCCTGCCTAATCTAACATTTAGACTTTAACATTAATGATAAGCACATCCATGCAAATAGTAATACACTTCTGTCAGGAGTGACAAAAAAGTGTCAGCCTGTTAAAAAATTGAGGTAATTTAATATTATGATGGGTACATGTACGTGTAAAAGTATTAAAAAAATATTTATTATTTCATAAATTGAAGGTATTTCCTCAATATATTTTCATTATATTTTCTTGATGAATGTATTTGTCTAATTTTATCATGAAAATTTTAAGTCTCTCGTACACCTTTTCCTAGGAGAAACCAGACAAAGCATCCCCCTCAGTTTGTTTTGCTCTTATCAGTGTTAATAACCGGTAGTTTGCAGAGCAGCACAATTAACAATAGTTGGTAAATCATTGACTTATTCTTTATGGAACAGTGAGGACAGTAAGAAACTGTTCTTGGTCTTCGTCAGGATTAAAGTTAATTCATAATCAACATTCATGATGTGGCCGCATTAAAAATAAAAAAGTAACAACTTGAATCATCTTCCAAGGGTTCTTGACTTTGGATCTACACTTAAAGGGTTGCCCAGACTGAAATTGCTTATGGTTTTAGTTAATCATTGATTATCCAATAACAAAGTTATAAATCAAACACTTCACATTAGAAACACATGGCAGGAGAAGTTATATGCACCCTTTGAACCTTATTCCAAGTCTTCTTTCATTGCAGTCATCAGAAAAGTCTCTCACTTTGAGTTAGTGTGAGTCACTGTGTGAATAAAGTGATGGAATACAATCATGACATCATATTAGATAGAATATTATATTAGAATGGGAATCTATTCCCTAACTTTTTTGTCATCTACCAACAAACACCTTTCTTTAAGATGGACATGATGGAGTCTTTTCCTCCAGGTGATGTTCTTTACTGACCTGAAACACGAGATGAAGACAGAGCAGATGAGACGTTTCCTCTTCCTCTGTTTTCACAGCTCAGACACCATTGACAGATAAATCACTGAACACCCAAGAGAAAGTGTAAAACAACTCAGTAAAATACATTTATTGACAAAAAAAGTTGTCTTAATCCGTCCTTTTAATTTTACACACAAAAATATCAAAATACTTTACAGGGCTTTTAATCTGAATATTGTCAAATTCGTTTTCAATTCTCTCCATCAAATACACTGTACAATGACAACATGCTTGTCCTTTTTTAAAATTCAGAGCTCATTTCATTTCATTTCATTTCTTTTTTCAGGGAACAATGCATTTAAAATTATGCATAGTTATTACTTGGTACTTAGCAACACATTTGAGAGACCTCACTGCATTTCATGCAATTCATATCCCGATAAGTAACTTGCTCTCTTCTTCATCAGACCTCATTCAGAGCCAGGTGCTTAAATGTTGTAATACATAAAAGATACACAGTACGACATTCAGAACATGGATTATCGTGGTTACCCAAACTTCAAAGCTTAAAAGAATGAATGTGTTTTTACACAAACGTATTAAAGTATACAACTCGTATTCCAACAAAATTGAAAAAGGTACTAAAAAACGATTTACAATTGGGCCCAAAGCGCCCCAGTGCAACATGAGAAAGAAACCGCTCCAGAAGTCCTTCACACCAGCCGCAGTCACTCTCTTGGACGTGGTTGTGTGTTTGGACTTTCACAACAAGGACATACTTGGTTAATTGCAGACCTCCCACTTGGAGTCATGTCAACGCGTTGGCTCATGTCTTCATCGACAGAATCAACATTCTCCTCCTGTCGCTGCTACAGTATTTATCACCGACTCGTGAGCTGCTTGAGGTTCCTTTCTGACGTCTACATTAGCTGCTAACAAAACAATCTAACACTCCAGATATCACATGTGAGGGAGATCATGTTCAAGATTGCAAACAGAAAGGAGAACATACTTAAAGGAGGTCTTAACAATGTTCAAAGACAAAGGAGGGAATATGGTGAAATAACCTCTTGTGCTGTGTGGCCTGAGAAAAACTGAGCCTCACACAAGCAACGACTACAGAAGCCCTGAGGGACAAGAGGGACACCAATAAATGTTTTTAGAACTCTCATCTAATTGTCTTTTCTGCCTTTTTATCTTCGGAATGTGTGAAAAAATCCAACCACCATGTGTTTCCATGTTAATAATAATAAATGGATAATGTTTTAAGTCACTATTATCCTATGTGAGCACAGTTGGCTCCATGTTCTCAATGTGTGAAGCTCCCTGCAACAGTGCATGTGTGTGTCTACTGTTCAGGTGTGGACTCTTATCATTTGTTGATTATAACCTCTGTTCTCTGTGTGAATCTCTTCCAAGGCAGCTCGGCCCAAAACTCAATCCAGATTATTTCAATCACCAAGCAATAAATACTTGCACATGTGCCAAGCATGGTATGTTTTAATTCCATACGTAGAGTGCATACCCCTGTAAACGTGGAATCTGTAACTGACGGGGAGACAATCACTAAACTCAGAGCATCAAGTTTGTGACTCAAAGAATTAAAAAGCTAATTTTTGTTTTTTTCAATTTGAGGCTCTTTTTTGGTATCAAGAGGGTTTTTCGAACCCAGAAAAAAGTGACTATTTCCAGTAAATTTCAGGAAAGTTTCCTGAAAATTTCCATGGCAAATTTAGCTTGGGCATAATGGATATTTCCTGGACTTTTGTTGCTATCAAAAGGGATATGACAGACTTGCTTTTTCTTCTTATCAACTTACATGAGTTTTGCAAAACTGATCTTGGTTGAAACAACACGATTGAATGACAATTGAACCTTGTGTCGTGAACCACATTTGCAAACAATTTTACACACATTTGATCATTATCAATCAACTACATAACTCGCCAATAGCATTTCCGCCAAGACTCCATTTCTGGATTTAGAGTCTAAAAGTCCTGCGAAGGTAAGTTCTGATGATAGTTCTGAAATAAATATATTTGATGTTATGGTTTGGCTGTAAATAATGGACACATTAAGGTTAAACTAACAAATGCTCATCAATATGTGTATAATATTAGAGACTGGCCCTGACAAATATTTATGCCTTTATTCAGGGAAAATTCGATGAAAAATTATTTATAATGTCATTTAAAATTGCATTAGACATGTTTGCATGCATTTCTACTCCCAAGAAACAAAAATGTTTAATATTTTTGGTTTCTTGACCAGGTAAGTGCAATTAATTTAAATTAATTTAAACAGAACTTTGTAGTTCTACTTACCATTACAAAGTAAAAATTATTTCAAAGAGATAGAAAAAATACTAATTCACACACAGTGCTTAATAATTTTTTTAAACCACCTCCCTGTGTGAGGTTTTTGCCATCACTACCATGAATGCACAGTAAATCCAACTTTTTTTTCCTCCTCTCTGAAATGGCTAATACACTAAAGTGCAAACTTGTTTGTTATTTGTGATTACTGTCCATCTTCTCAAAGAATTCCAGCTTTCTTGCACAAGTTTGAGAAAGAAAAACACGAGTTCAGTTTAAAATTCATCATTTCTGTCCAAAATGGGGAAGTGAAGGTAAATCTTTAAAAAAAATTAAGACTTTGACTTAAAGCACTTAATCATGATGGTTTTCTGTTTTTTTTTGTGACAGATTGTCTAATAAAAATATGAGACGGCATATTTTTCAATCTTCCACCATTACAGTTGGGTGTTTGAAAGATTCTACAACTTGTTTATTTCTTTGTGTCCACTCAGGGCTTCTGTAAGAATAAGATAAAGTGATAAAGAAAAGAAGAGTATTTTTATAGACAGAAAAGCTTATCAAAGTCTCTATAGAAGTAAAACTCATGACTGAAATATCATCAACAGATGTCTGTCTCCATCTTCTGAGTTGATAACAGCTACACTGTGTATCATACTCTGCTTCCACAGCGCTGTAATAAAAGTGATAAAAACATCTCGGCCGTCCACAGCGGTTTCCTAAAACACCTCTGTGCAGACGGACGTTAACGTGAGACTCAGAGTAAGTCCTTGTTTCTCTCTGAAGCACAAACTAAAGAACATTGCATCTGAACACAAAAGTTACAATAGAAAATGATTTGACACTTCAGTTACCACTATACGCTTATTCACACGGTTCAACTTTTAAAATTATCAGTCTGCTATCAAAAGTATAAACGGGCTGAGGAAGAGTGCTCTTACTTTACTAATATACCCCTCCATGGACCCGAGATAAAAAAACACCATCGAAGAAAGACAACGAGAGAGAGAAAGAGAGCAAGCTTTAGGGCTCACGGTTTTCCTCTGTGAATCTAACATCATTAAGGCATTATCTATCCAGTATTGCTAAAAGAACAACTAGCTGATGAACGTGGAAAGGAATATCTATGTGTGAGAACAACACAAAAAAACAACACTTCAGGAGGAAGAGTGCAAAAATACTCACAGAAATCAAAAACCTGTCAGTGCCGAGTGGCCTACGTAGTACCAAGCGTCCTTTAGAAGGTACTGTTGATGGCTAATTTGCTTTGTTAGCTACTTAACATGCAAAGTGCACACTTTTTTTTTTAGGACAAATAATTAATTTCTTACTTACAATTTCCAAATGTTTGGTTTCCTCTGCTTAATCTCCATAGCAACTGGAAGGATATAAAAGTCTTTAGAAACTCTCGTGGTGGTTTTAAATAAAGTCTGTGATGTTTCCGGTCTCTGGTGGACCATTTTGGACATGTGGGTTCTGTGCCATTTTACATTTACATGAGTTAAACTGATCTTCAGTGAAGGCTATTGCGGTAATGACTCATTACAAAGTTCAAACATGGGAAATAGGTAGCAGAAAGATCTGAGGTAATTGCTAGCTTAATGTTGAAATGCCACTAACCACACATCAAAAATGACAGTATACTTTAACCTTTACATCATGAGTGCATGTGAGACGCTGCAACAAACAGAAAATCTGGATGAGAAGAGGGCGGGGCGGACAACACAAAGGGAAGACGAAATATCCAGGAAGACGGCTGAGGTTGCGAAAAGTCTCACTGAGTGATGGAAACTCTGGTTCAAGCAGGAAATCATGAACGATAAGTGCTTAAAAAGAAGCCGCAGAGAGGAGAGACGCTCCGACCTCGAGTTTAAACTTCAACCCAAGAGCGAACTCAGCCTCTGCAGGGATGAGCAGGAACTCTGGCTCTGCCTTTAAAAGCAGCTCCATTGGTCTAGCTAACAAATTAGTGCAATTTAAGAAGAGATCACTGTTTCCATGCTCTCTGAAAGCTGCCTACACAAAAACCTATGAGAAGAACCTCGGATATAAAGAATATAAAAACACAAAAACTTCACCTTGACGTTTAAGTCCATCCTGTTATACATTCATAAAAGAGGGTGTAAGATGAAGACGATGGGAGGAAAGACGTTTAAAGTCACTCAAAGGTGGACCTCAGTTCTTCAAGTTGGCGTTAATGCCGAATATCTTCATTAGAGCTGCTCCTGCGTTATCAAGACACGTCAGCCGTTCTTCTCTCCACCCTTCTCTCCTGCAGCCTGAAACACAAGAACCAGGGAATGTTTCTCATCAGTAAAAAACAAAAATGATATCTTTATCATAAATACATGACAATTTATTTATGTAACTACTTCTTGCACTTTTACATCAGGCATCATAAGATCCCACAGAAGATCCAAGAATAACAAAAGAAAAAGAAACTAGACGAAACACCCCTGATAAAAAATCTTAAGACCAGTTGAAAAATTGTAGAAATTTACATTTTTCAGTGTTGGATCTTCATAGTACAGTTTCAAACTGCAAACATGATGTGGGAGTGAGACAAAAAAAGAGAGTAAGCAATTCATTGAAAACAGAAATGAAAGTGAAATAAAAGTAACATTCATTCCGTCATGCTTAATGTGAGTGTTTTCAGGAGTCTAGTGGGAACGTTGCCCCAAGTGGTGAAGATGCTTCATGTTTGGTGTCCACTGCCTGGACCTGATGTGTTTTTTTGTAAACATCCTTCCCCATCCATCCCATAATGTTCTCAATGTGATTTAGATAAGAGAAACATGCAGGATGCTCCAAAATAGTGAGATTATCCCTCTGAAAGAAGAAGTCAGGCAGCCATTGTGAACTGCAGCGTTGTTCTGTTGAAAAACTCAGACATTTACACACAGACCAGGGCCCTCAGTCATGAAGGACGCCCCCTGCAGCATCTCTACATAGCCAGCTGCTGTTTGACACCCCTGCACAACCTGAAGCTCCATTGTCCCATTGAAGGAAAAAGCAGATCATGATGCCCCCCCCCACTGTGCCGCAAAAAACATCTCATTGGGATCTCCTTGTCATGACAGCAACGTTGGGCGCCATCAGGACCATCAAGGCTCAATTTTTTCTCCCCATAGAATCAAACTTTCCTCCATCTTTCAATGTCCTATGTTTACTGCTCTCTGTCAAAGTCCAAACAGAAAATTTAGTGGAAGGAGTTGAGGCCTTTGAAGAGGTTTCTTGTTCTTGTTCAGATGCCGTCTGATGGTTATTGGGCTTCAGTCGGCTCCAGTTGGTTCAAAAATTGTCTTGTGTCTTGATGGACAGCCAACCGGATCTTCCCTTTCAGTGCTGTTGAAATCTTTTTGGGTCTGCCACTTGACGTTTTTGTTCCATAACCCTCAGGATCTTTGAAGAAATTCAAATGTCTGTCTTACTGCGTCGAACCTCAGCAGTGATGGCGTTGCGCTGTGAGAAGCCTCGTTTACGCAGCTCAACAATCCAACCACATTCAGTGAGAGAAAGCTTTTCAGCCTTTGCCGTCAGGACAGTGTAAATACCAAAGAGAAATCCACATTTTTGTGCAGATTTTGCCTCTTAAATGCTGTGGTCTTAAACTTGTGACCAGCTGATGAACAGATGATTAACCTTTAATTGTTTTTTTCTCTGTTTCTTTTGCTTCACTCCTATTTCTTCTTTTTGCAATTTTCAAACTCTACTGAGAACATTTTCAAGATCCAATAGTGCAAAATGTAAATTAGTGTCATTTTTCAAAAAATTGCATGAAAACACACCAGACGTTTAAAAAGCACAGACCTTCAGTCAGACTTTCAACCCAGAGCTAACAAAGCTGACAGGGATTATAAATAAGTAAAGAGACCGCTCAGGTGAAGAAGAAACAGTCGTAAGGATCACAAACAGGACCTCGTTTTCATGCAGTTTTTATACTTTGAAAATGGATTAACGCTCTCAGGCTTCTGCACAGGAAGTGAATGGATTTTGATGTTTGCTGCAAAAGTCGCACTTCTTCCTGCCTCCTGTGTGTCCCTGCTCCACCCTCTGTCACAGTCACAAGACGACCATAAAGAAAATCCACTCACAGATGCACACAATACGCATCCAGAGGAAATCATATGTTTTTTGTCAGTTTGTTTCTGGGTTATTCTTTAATCTTGACTTTATCTGTTTGACACTGTCAAACTTTGGCCCATCATGCGTTTCTATTACTGCAGCAGCCTCATGTGCAGTATGAAAATCAGATGCAAAAGTGAAACAAGTTTTGCTCTCTGTGGTTCCAGCTGTATTGGCAGCACTTTTTCACTTTTAGCCAATAGCCAGTGCTCAGCATCCACTGAATCCTTTGGCGTGTCAGTTTTCTATTTCAAACCAGTAAAAATATGATTTGCAGAAAAGGTTTTTTGAGTAGTTTTCCTCCAGCAGGTCCATAAACAGGAAGGGGGGACACAGTTTTGTTTAAGTGCTGAGCCTGAAATGTTATAAAAAGCCTCAGTGCAGCTCGTAACAAAGAGAAAAGGTCAAAACTTTCTTACAACACATCATCAGTCACCGTTGTGATAACGGCGTTACTCACCCCCGGCTTGTGAAGTGCATTTTCCTGCAGGCTGAAGAGGCCCCCCCCCTGTCCGCCCTGCAGGGGTGAGGCTGTGGCCGAGGACAGCAGGTTGGGTGACTGGGCGATCATGGGTGAGTTAGGGTTGGAGGTGAGCGCTCCGGACAGCGTGAGGCGCTGCAGCTCCCTCTGTCTCTGCTGCTGCAGCATCTGGCAAACCACCACCTGCTGCTCCTGGTGGAGGAGGGGGGAGAACAGAGAGCAGGAGAGAGCAGAGAGTGAGATTTATGCTCCACAATATGAGGATAACCTCTCAGAACAACAGGCACAAATGTGACATCATTTCTACATTTACAGCAAGAAGACAAATTACATTTGTGTATGTTTTCAAAATATATAATTGTATGGAAAAACTTTACCAAACTACATAAGCTGCTTGTATGAAACTAAAGCTCTGTACGTTCTGCAGAAACTCTACGACTCTTACATTTGGCCTTCTTAAATTAATGCAGTAGGACCTTGCAAGATGTAATAGGGTTTTGTTTGTGCGCTTGACAGAAAATGTACATGCAGGCAAAGTTTAAGCTGTGAGGAGTCTGAAAATGGACCTGATTTTAAACATATCTGCACCAGTATGTGCTTTCACTTTCAGGTAGATGTTCAGAGTATTTAGCGTCTTTGCATTTATTTGACTCTCAGCTGCTGGGAGTCAGCAGATTTCTGCTCTCATGAGGCTGATTTGTTTTGTGATTTGGTTTCAGCAGCACTTTCCTTTTTGTTATTTGGCTCCTCTGGCTGAAATGTTCTGACCTGAAGACAGGACAGTGCCTTTCTTTCCCAAACACTAAAACAAAGGGAACTATCTTGTAGCTTGAGCTCAATATTTGTCACAACATTGCACTGCTTGCAAGTGAAACCTGCCACCACTAACTTTTTTTTTTTTTTTTTTAAATGTGTCTTAGATGTTCATTTCTGATCAGGGTTCTTTCAGGCTCTCTGGATACAGAAATGCTTCTGTGTCTGGAAACTTCTTTGATTGCTCTCTGAAAGCACATTAAGCAGTAAATGGCAGAGCTCGTCTGAACACACTGCCTGTCTGTTATTTGTTCTCTTCAGACTCTTGGTTGGTTGTGACAGGGTGAGTGCAGTGGACTGTTTGTTTTTAATGCACCATAACACAATCCAAATTCACAGAGTCTGACTGTTCCTTCAAACTCTACAATCTTTATCAGTTTGCAAATCAAATCAGATCATTCATGGTGTCTGTTCCCTGAGGCAAGCGGTGACGCAGCAGCTCAGCATTTTGTAAGAGACATCCTGATGTGTCAGGCTTACGCACAAGGTCAGTCTTTAAAACCATCATGTGACATATCTCATACTGTGAACATTTCGAAGTATGGAGTGACAACTGTGAGTTTGTAAAGGCAGTGACTGAGAGGGTGGACTGCTGTGGTGAAGATGGGGGGTTAAAATCACTATGAAAGGATGTTTGGCTGCTGACTGAACAACATGATCGGATAAACAGAAGAAAACTGATGGATGGATAGACAGTTTTTCCCTGGGTTACGTTATCCCTATGGCTGCTCTGTGCTCAAATTTTCAGCTTCAACACTTCCTCAGCTTCCACTTGCAGCGCCTGGTTAGTTGGTTGGTGTCAGGAATTATCTCATCAGTCCTCAAACTCTGCCAAAACAACCTGACATTTAAATTCTAAGGTGAAAAAAGTGATGAGATCAGAGCCTTGATGTGGGGTTTCCAAACTTTCATCCTGATAGAAAAAGTGGCGTCAGGGAGTGGTGACCTCCTGCCATGAGAACATACTGAAGACACCAGTCCAAAAACACACAAAAACATACACAAAAAGACCAAAGATACTTCAATTGTTCAAAACCTATGAACAAATATTGCTGTTTCCTAAACTAATCTGCCTCCACTGATACCATCAACATCCAGGCTTAGTCACCTCAGGGGTCTTCAACAAAGAAATGTGGAAAACAGATCAAACATTTTCTGTTTGCAAGGTTTTAAATAAAATTAAATCCCTTTTTTTATTTAAGTATTTTACGATAACGGATCAAATGTGCAAGTGTACATCATTTCTGACCTCGGATGGCATTTTAGGACCCCTGCAACCAGTCTTACTTTAACCCTCAGTCAGTCCCTCACTCTAGAAAACATGATCAAATCATCCTGCTGCAGCAGTAATACCTACAATGTAATACAATACAACACAATAAACTTTATTGTCCCCTTGGGGAAATTTGTCATGGACTCTGTGTTGACATAGTACTGCCTTTATAGATCAAAACAGAAAGATAGAAAGATAGATAAAAAGATACTTCCTTCCAATGCAATTTAGGATGCAGTTTAACAGAACACTAATGACTTTTCACAAATAGAGCTGGCTGCTGTGAAAATCTGTTGACTACCACAGACTCAAGTAATTCATGTGAAAACTGAAATGTGGGGCTTCAATCAGGGATTTGTTTTTTCTTGGGATTCCATTGGATGATTATCTGAATGTCTTTAATGTTTACTACAAGGAAGTCAAATCAAACAACCCAATGGACATTTATCAACCCTTAGGATTTGTCTTTTAAGTGCATCTTTAAGTGTCTCTGTTTGACTTTAGTCATTTCTTTTCATGATTAATATTAGAGGCACATGTCAACATGCCAGTCAGGGTTTAATTCAGGGCTGAATGATACCGAAAAATATCTCGATGTACAATATGACTCTGGGTTTAGTGAAAACTAACCATTTTTCAATCAAATAAAATCACAATATTATAACAAGATGTGGAAAGTACGGTTGATGGATTAGAGCTCACTGTCAGTCACCATCATTAACAGAAAGTCACCAATAATCATGTGACTGATATCTTGATATCAAAAAGATAACCATATATCTTTCAGCTTTTGTTTAATTCCCTCCCAGGTCTGTTTCATCCTGGCTGTGCCGTTGAGCAAAGACACTTTTTAGTTCATTTGTTGTACAATACAGGAATAACAAACAGACACTCTGAAGTTCAGAGATTATCTGTTTGCTTTTTGTCTCTAACAATATTTTCACACTGAGGAGGCCGCTCCTGGTAAACTCTCCTTCACTTGTTTCTAATAAACAGCTTGTCTGTCATGTTGTTTACAGATGTTGTTTTCTGTGCAGAGGCAGGCTTGAAATCATCCTCTGTTCTTCTCTCGCTGTTCTGGGAGCTTTTGCCCTCAAATTAACTCCAGAGGCAAGGCCTGAGCCGAGCAGGGGTTTTGCATTTTGTAACCAAAACGTACCGAAGCGAACTTTCACATCAACAAAATGTGTGAGAAAGAGTTGGATTACCGGCGTGAAGTTCTGTGAGGTGAGGAACTGCTGGAGCTGCTGCTGCTGCTGCTGCTCAAGGAGAAGCTGCTTCTGCTGCTCGGACAGGAGAGAAGATCTACGACGAGAGCGACAAACATGACAGATATTAAAGCAACATTCAGGAAGAGTGGTTCCAAAAATGAGTCTCTGAAAATGCAGTAAAGCAACTGGGGGAACTGCAAACTCAAAAATGAACTCTATTATCCCAGCAGATCCAAAATAACAGACCACAGATTACTACAGTCAACCTCAAACATGCCTGTGAAGTTTTTATTGATTAGATGTGACTGATTTCTTGTATCTGCACACAGAGAGTGACCTGTAGACAGTTCAGATACGTACGGGCTCACGCTCTTGGGCAGCTGAAAGCTCTGAGTGAGGGCCTGGGGGTTGAGAGGGGGAGGCTGAGGGCGCAGAGCGGGGAGGGTTGGCTGAGGTGGGTTCTGCACGGGAGACTGGATGACTCCGTTCAGACTGCCCAGCACGCCGTTCATACTGAGCTGAGGACTTCCTGTGAGGGACGCCATGAGCCCGCCCACCACGGGAAGAGAAGAGCTGCCAGTCTGACCAGCCGACAAACCGTCGCTCAGACCTCGGCTCAGGCCGTTCAGGAGGGGCTGACCGAAGGAGGCGGGGCTCTGCTGGGGGGGAGGAGTACTCTGGAAGGAGAGGGAGGAGCTACTGCGGGACGGACTACCAGAGTGGAGCTCCTGGAATAAAAACAGAGAAAAGGAGTTGTTTAAAGGTTTATTTTCTGTCTTTGCACCTCTGTCTTTCCTTAGACAACACGTTAGAGCTGATTATTCTCTATCATCTTAGTTATTTGAAAGCATTTATCTCTGACATTAAAAGATAAACTGATCAGTAAATCATGAGAAGAGGCGCAGGTCAGAGCTCAGGTATTTTGTGGTGTCTGAGAGTGAGAGGTGTCTACAGGTTCTCACCTCAGACGAGGTAACAAAAGAGGTTTCATTCAGGAAGCAGGATTTGGACAGAGGACTCTTATTGGTGCTCAGAGGGTCTAAGAAGAAAAGAGGAGCACACACAAGGAGAAAGATACAAAATTAAAGACTTAAACTAGCCGCCATGTTGTTTCTTATTTTACACTGAAATACTTAACATCCATAAAAAAACCACAGCTGTGATATGACCTGAAGCTCTACACTGCATTTCAATCATGTTATTGTTTCTCTTTCAGGTAAGATTTTTATTTTTATTATGCAATAACTTATTCTTTAAACATCTAAACAGACAGTATTACTTTTGATTTCTAGAGTTAAAAGGCCTGTGATGAGTACCTACAAAACAACTAAAATAGACAATGAGCAGTTATACTGATATCAATGCAACAAATCAGATCATTACAGTCACAGCAGTTACAAGCAGAGAAGAGCAGTCCCATGACCTCTGAAAGTCCTCGACACCATCATTGAACTGAGACAGCATGTGTTCATATGATACCATCTCTAACATTCATTCCATCATTTATAACATCTTCCACAACCTGGGGATCACATGGGCAGCTGTGACTACCGTATTTTTCAGACTTTAAGTCACTTCGGAGTTAAAGTCAGTCCAAAAATACGTCATGATTAGGAAAAGAAAAAGTATTCGTGTCACTGGACTATAAATAACGACAGAAAATTATGGTTACGCAAAATAAATAAATAAACAAATCGATGAATTAACCAGAATAACTTTTTAACTAATGAAAATTAAGTCATAAATCTACAGGAACAAACTCGCAGATTTAGAAGAACAAAGTAATTGCTTTATTCTACAGCTAAATAAGTAGAAGAGCAGCAGCTGCCTGAACAAAAATTAGAAAGGTCGAGCATCTTATGAAGTTATACATGCTGTCCATAAAGTGTCTTTACAATTCAAAAAATGTATTACAAAGGCAGCTGATGAGATATCATAACCAGATTTTATTTTATTGTAATCAGTGTTTTTCAAAGGTTTTTCTATCTCATTTAATACACCTCTATATGGGCACCATTAGTTACATGAAGCACATCAAGATGGTACTGGATTTCTTTCCATGTTTCCTGTAGCAGAGCATCATCAATAGTGGCAATGACATCAAAAATCTTTCCCTTCAAATCAGTAATGTCCCATATCTTTGTTAGTTATCTATCTGTATCTAATTACTTCTGTAGTTTTGCTAAGTCTGCACATCAGATTTTGTCTAAAAAATGTTTGAGACAATGTTTTGTCTGTTGAGTTTAGAGGAGGTAAAATAAAACCCCTGTATTTATCTGTACTGTGTGAATTTCCCCCCGGCCTCCTTAATATATGATAACTTTTTCAGCCAAATCTCATCGCTCAATTCACACCCCAAGTCCTTCTGGGGGTGTGATCCTTAGGTTTTTGCAGATATGTTTTTGACAACCTACTACAGATTTAGTTTAACACAGCTGCCCTGTGTGATATTCAAGGTTAAGTCCAGAAATTCCTACATGAAATTCTTATCCTGAATAAAATGGCCCTTAGTTTTACTGGCTCTAATCTCTAAGTGCTTCCAAAAACTACCCATACTTTTCAAATTATTTTTTGCTTGAGTTCCGAAAAAGAATTTAACACAATACCTGAATATAGGTCCCCAATCTTGTGTGTCCCTTTTGTTAGACATTCATTTCAGTAGACAGTCTTTTTTCTGATTCATATGGCGAGATTGTGTCACAATGAGACGTATAAATGTCTTAAGTGTGACACACCTCACATCCTATATACTTCTCTCCAGGTTTCCCTCGGGTGAGCCAATAGTGGGTTTGAAAAGCATTTCTGTCTATTAGTGGTTGAAACAAGTGAAAGAACATCCAAAGGTTTGAAGGGCCTGGCCAACTCTGACTCAGTTTTGATCTAATTTAGTTCTTGTTCAGTTTCCTTCCAGTGCTTAGTCAATCTGGACATTTCAAATAATAGATTACAGCCTGACATTGGGCAAATCCATTTCCAGATCAGATTTTAAAGAATGTGGAGGGTCTAAAGGAGGCGTTAGGGACAGCAGGGACAACTATAGTAGTGAAAAAGTTGGGAAGCTGCCTCCTGTTTTGACCTGCAGGTGTGCAGAGAAGACAAAGAGTCTCACCTTGTGAGTTTGACAGAAAGTTGATCTGGGCTGAGGTGTGCATGGAGCTCTGCACGGCCAGCTCCGTGTTGAGCAGCTGCAGACGATCCTTTTTGGCTGTCAGGCTGAGGATCTGGTCCTGGAGGCGCTGGTTCTCCTGCTGCAGGGAGTGAAGCGACTGCAGCATCTCCACGACTGCGAGAGGAAGGAGAAATAAAGTGTCATGATGAAGAGGTGATGTTCAGGGTGAAGTCAGCACTTTGAACTGGTTTCAGATCCAAAAATAGATCACAAAGATAAGATTTATCCAAGATGTTCCATTTATCTCCCAGGGCTGTAATAACAATAATACATCATATTAAAAAGTGAACCAGATTGCTGACAATCTGATGTCATGTCTCTGAGCAAACAGCCGATCATACGAAAGCAAACATGGTGGGAACACACTCAGCCTGGCTAATCCTGTGATTTCATGCACCCAAAAGGAGGTTGTGACCAGCAAACAATTGATAAGCAGATGTTCTCTTCTCTCCGCCTGTCGAACCTGTTGTGAACAGGAACAGTACACACTCACACACACACAATGCAGAGAAACAAACACAGACGTCCTCTAACAAACCCCTGCTGTGACTGCATACACTGCAGCAAAGCCTTACCTGAGTGTAACTTGTGTCTTCAGCTCTGAGTATTTTTAAAGCTGCTGTGGTGTTTATTTCTAAAGTGTTCATGTTTGTTTCTCCCTCCTCTGCACACCTCCTCTCAAAAACTGAACCTTCACCACAACAACCAGAAGCAGCTTAAAGCAGACTGAGCCTGTTTACCTGAGGTGTGGTGCTTCTCACAAAACTGATCAACACGTTTTATTGTTGGTTAATCTAATGTGCTACACCTTACTGCATCCTTTTCTCCTAAAAACTGAGGAGGATGACTTTTTTAGAAATCAGGAGTGTTCAGATACTGTCTGATGTCTTTCATGATGTATCGTTACTTGTAAAATGCGGTTTACTCAGGGGCACGGGGTGGGGGGGCACTGCAAACACTGAAATCTAAGCAAGTCATTATGACTTATTTGTAGTAAAAATTGTCTTAATTTTCTTGATTTGAGCCACATTCACTAGACCAGATAATAAAAATGTTTTATTTCAAGGTTTAAAAGACAAAAATGAGGTCTGAATTTCTTGTAACCAGTCAAAAAAAATCTACCGATGGGATTAGGAAGACACCTTAATACACTTAACGTTTTTTCTCATCCCATTGGCACATTTTTTTGACTTTTTACAAACATTTCAGACCTCAGTTTTGTTTTTAAATAACTTGAAATAAGATTTATTTCAATTATCAGTAAAGTATAGCTTATCTCAAGAATAATAAGACCCATTTTACTTAAAATGAGACATAATGACTTGCTTAGATTTCAGTTTTTGCAGTGAAATGTTGTTGCACAAGGGATTGCAATGCAAATAGGGAAATGCGGGTGTTTATGTCTTATTTGTGGTAAACACTGTCTGGTAGTTACACTTGAGATACGCCACATCCAGATAAAAGTACAGATAAATGTTTTATTTCAAGATATTAAAAGAAAAAGAATGGGGTAAAAATGTACTTTTATGTTTCATGAAGTAAGAATAATTTCTTAACAAGGAAAAAATGTAGATTTAGAGTTAAAAGTAAAGGTGTAGACTTCCTTTTCTGTAGTGTAGACATGATCTGATCACCCCACATCCACAACCCTGGTGTAATTCTGGACACCACCCTCATCTTCGAACAACACATCACTCATGTCATCAAAAGCACCTTATTTCACCTCTAAAATAGCCCTTTTCCATCCACTTCTCTCCTTCTCTGCAGCTGTGACCCTGATGCATACCTTCATTTCATCCAGATTCTTTATTGTAACAGCGTTCTATACAGTTTACCATCTAAAGTCCGGGAAAAACTACAGTACATTCAGAATTCAGTTGTCTGTCTACTCACCCTCTCCACCTCCTGTGATTACATCACCCCCGTCCTTCAAAACCTCGACTGGCCCCCAGTTCCTCACCGCATCCAGTTCAAAGTCCTTCTGCAGACATTCAAAGCCCCCATAACCTGGCCCCTCCCTGTTTTACTGACCTGCTTCATCCCCATCGTCTTTGTTCCTCTGACACTAACCTTCCTTTCCAACTGCACGAGACCAAGCTCCAAGGTTTTCTCCATCACTGCCCAAACACATCCATGTCTGCACTGACCTGAACACACTCAAATCTCAGCTCAAACTCCATCTTTTTCAGAAACACTTCAAACTGTCGATGCTCACATTTTTTATTGTGTCTTGTTTTTGATGTGTCCTTTTCTATCTGTTCTGAAATCTGTCATGGGTCTTTGAGAACTTTGAAAAAAGCCATGCAAAATAAATGTATTATTATCTATTGTTTGAATAACATCTGTCAGACTGTGCTCAAAGTTTGGAAACATTTAAGTCTGGGAGTTCTTCAGCTGCTGTACTGAGAACAAAATCCACCACCAAACTGAACTGACAATAAAAGGCTTTTATTAACCTCTGTGCTGCTCATAACTCCAGGTTTATACACCAGGATAATTGAACCTTACTTCCTTCTTTCATACTGGTGTAACAGTCCTTCTTTAAACCCTGAGTGGGGACATACTGAGTAAAATAAAGCAGGTGTTGTAAAACTCTGTGAATCAGACCGGTAAAAAAAGTGGAAATTGAAACTAAATCATGATCACTACGGTGGTATTCTAGTTTTCTGTGTATTAAATGTTTAATAATGAAAGATTTAGGCGTTAAATGCTTACATGGCGTCTCTTTGTGTGAAGCGTAACGTAATTCTCGATACAAGTGAACAACAGTGCGCTGAGGTCTGAACTAAAATTCACCCCCATGCCTGAAATGCTCTCTAATCCATTTTCTATGGAGCTGTCAGCGTGGCGTGCTCAGCATCACAGTCTCGCTTAACAATCAGCGTCTAATTTCTGTAGAGTGGAACAGAAGTAAGACCTCACAGAGAATTAATCTAAAGAAAAAAAAACTGAAGGGTCCTCTTTTACATTTTCACTGAGAATCTGCAGCACTGAACGGATGTGCAGCAGAAATGGGTGTAGAAAGGACACGCAGCAAAGAATAGATCTGAAAGCAGCATCAGCTGATGTCCCCAGGGAAAAAGTGAGTAAGAGGCTGTAAACAATGTGGTTCAACAGAGAGAGAGAAATAGAAAGAGAAAGAAAGCTGCTTCTGCTTTGCTCTGCTATTTTAAGTCCCCCTCACCATCCATAGGTACATTCATCATCTCTGAATAAAACCACACCTTTGTCCCACTGAGGAAAACAAACCTGAGCATATGTTTCTGCTTTTTAGCCCTGAACACAAGGTTTGTAAACCCTCATCCTGATAAAGACCAACTGCTGACACGGTCGTCGATGATCCCTTCGCCATTTGTATGACGTCCTCAAAGTATAAACACTAACACCTTTGTCACAATCTGAATGCTATAATATGTTAGAAAGCTCAGATTCTTCACATTTCAGTCACTAAGTTTTTTTTTTTTTTTTACAGTTTTCTTGACCGATTAAACATATAAAGCAGAGCGTAGATGGCTTAGTGGTAAAGGTCGTGCTCCATGAGGTTTTCTGTATGTCATCCTCTCTTACCCTGTTTCCTACACTATCCACTGTCCTCTCCTATCCAACAAAGGCACAAAAGCCCCAAAACAAAGCAAAACAAAAACAACCAAGTCAGTGAAAGAATCGCTCGGGTGGTGATAGCAAAAACTGGGACGTCCTTCCTGTTTTGGGGTCAGTACGTCACATCCTGACGCCTGTACCCTGAATGTTCACTCTCTTTTCCACCAGAGGAATCCAGAGTTCAAACATATCAAAAGTGTTGTTTCATCAAATTATTTCAAGTGGTGAAATTTCTCCTGTAAAGTCTGTTGTATATGTCTGTTGTGTTTGTTCTCATAAATAACAGTAGCTTTACAGTCTTATAGTGTTTTTCTCCTCAGTGGACTGCAGCCAGTTAGATCATTGACGAGACTTGTCTACATTCATAATTGTGGGTGCAACAGAAGAGTTACAATCCGTGACTGGGAACTACAGTTTCATGATTTTTGGCAAACCTTTCCACAAAAGAAGCAGAGTTAACTAAGAAGAGGACACTGAGCACAGAGGAAGCTTGGTTTTGTTTGCATGGAGTCTTCAGATAAAAGCATAGACAGTGAGTACAATTCTGCCTTGTGTTTGGACACCTGAGGCTAAAAACTCTCTAACTCCTGCAGGGTTTTACCTAGAATGTTCAAATTTTACCAAGATGTAGATGACAAGGTGTAGAAGTGATGTGGTGGATGTCTTATGTCTTAAGTCCTGACTTTCTAAAATGGTTATAAAAAACAAACAGAAAAAAAGTGTTTCAGCTGCATTTATCCTGATGTAGACTTAAGCCACATAACATGACATTATCTGAAACTAGAGACTGACTTGAATCTTTGAAATCAGGTGTCACTGATGAATTTTGATTTTATAGATCTTCAGTTATAAGCTCTGAAACAAAGTATGGTATATAGGCCAGAATTAGGTGGGGTGTAGGGGGGTAAAGTGAAGCCACAAATCTGCATAACCTAGGCGACATATTTGCAACTGCATATGTGAAAGAGGCTTGAATTTTTTTAATTCAATGCTTTTCCTATAAATTTCAGAGCTGGTTTTCTGTGAAATGTCTCTGTTCAGAGTTTTGAAATAAAGGGAAACAGTAATAGAGAGTCACGCTGACTTTGAAGTAACAGGCTGAGATATTTTTTCTCTTATTGTCTTGTGACCTTCAGTCTGTTTGTGCTTTTGCACTCACTGTTGACTCCCATCTCCCCGTTGCTGTGTTTCTCCAGCAGGAGCTCGATGTGAGAGCTGGCCGCGGGGACGTTTTCTGGACGAGCTCTGACTCCTGAGCCTAACCCGTCTCTCTGGTCGAACAGAAGAGGAAGACAGCTCGTGGGGGACCTGCGTGTGAAGGAGTCAGAGAGGAGAGTGAGGACAGAGGCAGTGACAAGACCCCGTGGCTGTGGTTGATACTTTTTCTAATTTATTCAGGCGCTGCGGTTTTAACTATCAGCTCACTTCCTGTTGTTTTCTTCTTCTGCTCACAGAAATAGTGACTGATCTGATTGTAGCTCCAGTAAATGGAAAATGTTCCAGCAACATTTCTTTTTAGACTAATGAGTAGATTGGAGACATCCCATGATTCAAAGTGCGTTGGAGGTTCATTTCAGAGTTTTCAAACACTAGAAATTCTGGGAGATACCATCAACCAAAGTGTGATTCTACAATACAATCTGAGGAGGAAAAATTCTTCATCTTAAAGAGTGTGTATTTAACACTGCCTGTTTGTGTCATTGTTAACCCAAAATGAAAAACTGACCCAGATTTCAGATCCATCAGAATTTTTTCTCGAAAACAAAAACACAAGAAGAGATGAAATAAAACCTACTGTGAAGAGAGGCTCTCTCTGGGTGAGTTCCCCTGACAGGGGAAGCGACAGTCATCGAGGTCGGTCTCTGAGAAACACAGAAACACAGTCATCAAGTTTACTCACAATGTGAAGACGTCAGAGCGTGTGTCAGACTCTGAGAAAGCAAACGGCATCTGTCAACTACAAGGATCTTTACTGATGAGGCTTTTCAGAAACTAATCCACCTCCTGACAGAGAAAATCTGAGGCCTGAGGCGTCCTGCTCTCACCTGGCAGTGAGGTCTGGGCTTGGCTCAGTAGTGGCGGCAGTGCCGGGGCTGTGGAGAGACAGCTGGCGAAAGGCTGCGTGGAGGTCAGACTGTAGGAGGTGCTGGAACCTGGATGGACCTGAGGGACAGAGAGAGTATGGCTGAGAAATCACGGATGTTGCTAAAAGTCAACAGTCCTGACAGGAAATAAAATCAAGAAATCACTTCTGCCACAAATGATGTTCTGCCCAAATTTCTTCAATTAGTAATGAATTTCATCATGTTGTTAATTAAGTGAGAAATCAAACAGCCTGTAGACAAAACATTAAAATTAAACCTGTGAATCACCTCTTAAATTTATAGGAAGGTCAACTTATCAGGTTTTTCCTTGGCTTATCAATACTTTAACAACCTCATCCCACTAGAATGTACCAAATGTAGATTCTACAATCGCTGAGAGACATTTTATATCTACTGTGTTTGTATCACCAGGAACTAAAATACAGCTGCTCATTTGCATACCTGTTTCCCATCAGCGAGCATTTTACATTGCAAATAGATCATAAAGCTCATCTTCAAAAGAAGTTTGGGCATGAACATGCTTTTCCTTTTCTATTTGAAGGCTTCAAGGTTATTAAAATTAAAGAAAACCAGTAAAGTTAAGGGAAAAAAAAGTGAGATTGAAAAATCTTGGTAACTGAAATAAAAATGAAGCTTAAAAAAAGAAAACAATACCCAACTTCAACTGTTTGGCAAGTTTACAAAACTTTATCTCACCAAAAAACTCAAAATTTAAATTTTACCTCCTGCCTAATAGTCAGACAGAATATCACTGAGTGGGACATATTTTATTGTTGTATGAGGATAGTTGCTCATCTGTCCTTAGTAAATACATTTTTAGATAAAGTATGATGTTTTGAGTTTTTAGTACACAATGTTTTTTTGTGGACTACAATTAATAGAAGCTAAATTTAAATAAGAACGTTCATGAAATGACATTAAAACCAAACCAAACTAGAAATCCTGTGTTAAAAACAGGTTTAAAAAATTCAGTATGTTTCACCTTGACAACTACATTATAGCAACAGTAACATGAAGTTTGACTATTCAAATTTCAGTGTTACCTTTATAGAGAGGTCAAACTTTTCTATGTACACTAGAAAGTTCAAGAACAGCATCTAATTTCATTTTTACAGGCAGTTTTTCGTATTTTGTGGGAAAAGTTCAGAGGTTGAAGTACCACTTGACTCATGGTTAATTTCTAGAAATTACAATTTTCTACTGCAAGACGTGTTTCTCTGATATAGAACATCCCCAAGTTTTTTTTGAGAAGAAAGAATTTTACATGTATGAGCAAAAAACTGTGTAGAACAGTGGAAATATGATCTTTTTACTATCACAGTAACCCTATCAAAATTAAAGCGAGCAGTAATATATATATATATATATATATATATATATATATATATATATATATTGCATAGATATTTTCTGTATAAATCTGTTCAATTTTATAAATTCAAACTCCATGTACAGTACAGGCCAAAAGTTTTGACACACCTTCTCATTCTCATTAAAGTTTTTGGAATTTTCCAGACTGACTGACCTTAATTTCTTAAAGTAATGAAGGGCACTTGTTTTTCTTTAGTGAGCTGATTGGTTCTTGCCATAATATGAATTTTAACAGTTGTCCAATAGGACTGTTGGCCGTGTATTAACCTGACTTCTGCACAACACAACTGATGGTCCCAACCCCATTGATAAAGCAAGAAATTCCACTAATTAACCCTGATAAGTCACAGCTGTGAAGTGAAAACCATTTCAGGTGACGACCTCTTGAAAAATGCCAAGAGTGTGCAAAACATTAATCAGAGCAAAGAGCGACATTTTTAAGAAACTAGAATATAAGTTATCAGTTATTTCACCTTTTTTCTTAAGTACATAACTCCACATGTGTTCATTCACAGTTTTGATGCTTTCAGTGAGAATCTACAATGAAAATAGTCATGAAAATAAAGAAAACGCATTTAATGAGACTTTTGGCCTGCACTGTAAATGTATCAGACACAGCAGCTGCGCTCACAGAGAGCAGAGAGTTTTACTTTGATAACTCTGACTCAGTCTGATGTGAAGAGCTCTAAACGCTCCGTACCTGCGTGTTTGAGACGGTGTTGACCGGTGGGAGTGAGAGGGAGGAAACGTGAGATGGAAGGAGTCCTGAGGAGAGAGGGGTGCTACACATACCCCCTCCCAGGGACAAGGAGGTGCTACACACCCCTCCACCCAGAGACAGAGGGGTGCTGCAAACACCCCCGCTCAGTGTGAGAGGGTCCTTGAGACTGGAGTAGATACCTGGAGGGGAAGAGAGGAGAGATGAGGTAGGAAGGAGTTAGTACATTATCCTTCATCTCTACAGTCATGAAAAGAGTGGAGCTTCATAGAGAGTTTGTAAACATGAGAGTGAGTCTGTAAGTAGGGCAGGAAATCCACCACCCTGACATGAAGCACAGCTCAAACCACCATCTAGGACGACACCTCCTCCTCCACTTCTATATCACAGATTTGACACATTTAGAGTTTCTACTATATGAAAAACTTCAGAGTGGAACAGTAACTTGATTTGACCTTCAGCTCAGAGGGTCTTTTCTTTCCACTATCTGCTCCTCATACACAGATAAGCTGCTCCCCTGCTGCCTCCATGTGTCATGGAAACACTTCAACACTTCAGAAAGCTTCAAATGATCACACCACCCAGCATACATACAGCCAGAGGTGCAGCTCGTTCACACACACACTCCTGCGCACACAGGAAGCTCGAGGGCTACCACACACCCCCACTCACTCAGACTCACCGGAACCGAGCAGCGAGTTGCCGCGGCCTGTGGAAAAACTGCCTGCAGAGGAGGAGGAGAAAGAAGAGGTGGAGGAGGAAGAAGAGGAGGAGGAGGAGATGGTGCTGGGTGGAATGGTGGAGGGGAAGCTGGGGTGAGGGATGGAGGATGGGCTGGGATAGAGTGAGGAGGTTAATGCTGGAGGTGGAGGTGGAGGAGGAGGAAGAGGAGGAGGCGGTGCTGCGTGGGGATGATGGTGATGGTGCTCCTCTTCCCTCCTCTCCCGGTTCTTGCTGCCCCGCGGGCGCCCCGGTCCGTGGCTGCTCTTCTTGCTGCCGCGGTGCCTCCTCTCTCGGGGCAGCGGTGGAGGCGTGGCTTTCTCGTCTGGGTCCGCCTCCTCTAGAATGGGCGGCGTGCTCAGTTGAGGTTTGCAGAGGGACTTGGAGGGTTTGTAGTCCCCTGAGGAGGAGATCTTGCGGATTTTGCTGCTGCTGCCGAGGCTGGATGTGGAGGTGATGCGCATGATGGACCCAAAGGTGGAGATGGTGACTTTGTTCTCAAAGGGGCTGGAGTTGCCCTCCGACCTGTCATGTGACCCTGCCAGTGGGCCGTCAGCAGGAGTCAGAGCTGGTGGCTTATGGTATTTACTGTCCTCCTCCTCCTCTTCTTCCTCCTCATCCTCCTCCTCCTCCTTGTCCTCCTCCTTCTCGTCCTCGTCTTCGTCCTCGTCTTCCTGGACCGCCGGTCTCCTATGGCGCTCTTTTCGTTCCTCTCCACTGTGGTCTTCCCCGCCTCGGTCGTGATCTCGTTCTAGACGAGATGATGATGAGGATGAGAACTGATGGAAATCCTGAGCGGAGGATAGAGAGCCTCCTGCAGGGACAAACACAGAGCTGTGGTCAGACTTAGAAAAGCTCATCACTAGGGTTGAACAATTTCAATTGGAATTTTTTTCTGGCAGATATTGCAATTTCAGTTTGATACATGATTTTCTTCAAATTAAGCTTTAGTGAAGTATTCACAATGTACAGTAACATTTACAAACTTGACAGAAAATTACATCAAACCATAGAAACATCAAAAGCTATTACTCTTAAGGCAAGGATGAAAATTGAAGGTAAGAATTGTTTCCAAATGTATTTATTAACAAAATCATCCACATCCACATTCTTCTTCAAAGTCTGTCACCAAAAGCAGTTCTAACAACTGGAGAAAAAAAGAGCAATCTTTGTTAAGTTGAAACAAAGATTGTTTTAAGTTCAAAAAAGATAAATAACTTATGAAAAAAAGTTAAAAAATGCAAAGTTGAATAATTCATAATAATAATAAAAACAAAACTCAACAATCCCAAGGTAAAAAGGATCTTGCCCAACACTTTTACATTCTAGGAACGTGTGTGTAAAACAGCTGACACAACAGATCTTGGATCAGTCAGGAGTGCAGTGAAAAAATGGCAGCTTTGGCGATCACATGATCACGATCTCTGAAATTGTGATTTTGATCAGAAAACAATAACTCATTCAGCCATCTTAACATTTAGAATAGATCGATAAGATTTCAAACTACACACAAATGTCAGATTATGTTCTACTGTGCTCGGTGGTACCTGTGTTGAAGGGACTGGAGGAGCAGGAGGAAGAGGAGCAGCTCTTCCCTGTGCTCCCCGTCTTCTTGCTGCGATGACTGTGACCATGTGAGCTCAGTTTCTTCAACTTCCTCTCACTGTCTTTGCTGCTGTGATGACTGGAGGATATCTGTGCAACAACACACACACATCATAAGACGACATGTTTTACTTATTTTACAATCTTATTAAGTTTTTCAATAGTTGTTGTTAACGTTTGAATTTGCGAGTTGTTACCTTTTCTATGCTGCTGGTTGTCACGGAGGAGCCCAGGCTGTCAGAGGACTTCTTGTGGCGCTCTTTCTGCCGAATCTTGTCCTTGTGACTCTGAGCAGACATGAACACACAGGGCTCAGGCATGTGGAGAGAGAAAGATGGTCCAAACTGGCACAAACACAAACAGTGTCAGGCATCAAGACATAAAAAACATGCACATTTACATTCTGAAGGAAGAACTTATCACATCAGATTTCAGATTACTTTATTATTTCATTGCTAACAATGAGTGATGTTGCCTTAGTAACAAACTTACTAATGAGAGCATAGAGATGAACTCTAGTTAAAGCTCCAGTAAGAAACTTTGAGCTCTTGTTGTCTTAGACGCCCTCAGAGGACAACATGAACCCCCTCACCTCTGCTGCTCTTGTCTTTAACTTGTGTAAATACTTGTGTGTTGTGCTAACTGTGAGTCTTTAACATGACTTTCAAACTGTTTTATAACCAGACAAAAACTTTTCACAGAGCTTAAAATGATAATGAATGCTTTTTGACAGGCTTTTGTTGAAAATTCACTTTTATAGAATCAAAACCACCCAACAAACGACTGTTTCTTTGGCTCAGACCGACCCCCCACTGACTGTCAAACAGTCACCTAACATAGAGACAGATCTCTGCACATTGAGTCTGTTACTTTCTGTTGGTTTCACTGATAAAATACCATACAAAGACACCTTGCACACTGAATCCAATGTGTTTATTTTATGATCATAAACAAAATAAGCATTTGCAGGTTTCTCTCAAAGAGGGGAAGCAACAGAACTGGATGTTCATACTAAATGTGTGCACATTTCCAAACAGCACATCTTCATGTTTTAAATAAATCCTTAAATCTGTCTGTGAACTAATTAAAATACTCTGTTTGAAAAATAGCACCAGATCTTCATGAGACTTGCTAAAATTATGAGTCATCACATGAGGATCTCCTGACTGGTTCATGACATTTTAGAGGTTGTGGGCCTCAAACACTAAGGTCTGCACATAGGTCTGTCCTTTTACAGGTGTCACTACCTGCTCCGTTCTGCACATGTGTGTTGATGACGTCACTTCCGCCACTCGCAAATTTTTACAACATAGTGACGTCATGTGCCTTTTTTGTTTTTTGTTCATTGTTGATACTGCCAATACAGTCTTTAAAATTAATTGCTTTGGATTAGGGTTAGGGTTAAAAGGGTAAATTAGGGTTGATTCACTGATATGTTGCTGACGTAAAATGGGTTGTTAAGCCGACAAGCGGATGTGGATGTGTTCAGTACATGTGCAGAACGGATTGGGTTGCCGGCACGGATCAGGTAACGGCAACAGGCTTTCAGAGTGTAGGCCAATCACAGTGAAGTGGGTTTTGTGAAGTAGGAGACCTTAAAGAGACGGCAGGTAAAACGGCATTTCTGACAGAGACTGAAATAAGCCTTTCTTACAATGGAGGTTTATATTTTTAGCAGTAATTCACCCAAAGCTACTACTACTGGAGGAAAAGTATAAACTCTTCAAAGAGCACAAACCCTCTCCTTTAACCACAGAGTAGCCTCAGCCTGGTAATGTGACCAACATCATGATGCCATATGGCTCTGAGTCACTCCCTGCTTGGACTTGCTATCATTAGCCCATTAACACTCATTTCTCTAGTGCTTCTCACTCCTCCAACTCAAGATGTTCCTCCACCTCCCTGACACACACCTCCTCACTCCACCTGTTGCTGCAAAAGCAGATGATGCTCAAAGTCTTAGCACATTTTGCAGAATCTCTTTTGGAAGCTTATGGACTTTCCATCTGATTTCAATGTTGACTTTGTGTACCAGTTCATCCAAACACTTTTAGGATCTTGGCAGAGAGAACAGACGAGGGGGGAGGCCGAAGCCAGGAAACTGTCGTTAGAAGATGCTAACAGATGCCACTGCTTAAGCGACCAGAGTAAAAAGTGCCCTGCCTCATTCCCAGTACATCCCAGTGTACACAGACATCATGAGTGGTACTGACCTTCCTCTGTCTGTGGTGGTGATGTTTCTCCTGTGATGGAGAGCTGGAGCGGCCTCTGGGGTGACTGAAAGAGTTGCTCGTGTTTTCACTCGACCGCAACTTCTTCTGCTGTAAAGATCACAGAAAGAGGTTTGATTTAAAGAAAAAAAGAGAGGCCACATTTTCTCAGACAACTTCTGCAGGTGGAATGAAAACACACAAACCACATTTTTGGCCTGAGACAAAAAGATGGCATTGATAGGAGCCATTGAGCTCCTTGTGCTGGTCTGAGCAAACACAGCTTCTGTTCTCTGCGCCTGATTCCTGTCTGACAACTGAGATAATGAGAAGCATAATGAGAAGCATAATGCAAGGATTTAGTAAAGACTGATAAAGTCATTTGAAAAATCTGCTATCCCCTTTAGTTTGACATGCATAAAACCATTCTTCACTTCCCAATAGATGTTTTTTTGGGGGGCATTTTACAGTGAAAATACAAAGCCCTGTTTCCACCAAGTGGTCTGAATGGATCAGTACAGTTTGGTGCAGGTTGGATCAGTACAGCCTCATCCTTTTTGTGCTTCCACAGCCAGTAGTGCCCTTCTTGGTAGGCAGCATATAAAGTATAGTATTGCACATAGTGTACCTTGCAAACAAATTCAATAAACAAGAAAAACATGACACAGTAAACAAAGTGCAACGATGGAGGACATCAAGCAATGCATCTTTTATAATCTATATGATTGGCATTTGGCTCTGAAAATGATAACATAACATGACAGTTATCTTCACAAAGTCAACTGGAGATTTAAACACGACAGGGTTATGTTGTTCTTTATCACTGCTGATGCACGAGAAATGACGACTCTTTCGAACAATCAATGAACTGCAGTGTTTCTAGCTCAGATCAACAGTCTGGAACTGCAACAGGAGGGTAAAAAAACTGGGGCTGCAAAGGTCGGTAATTTAGGGACCTGTCTCTGTTTGAGTCAAAGGAAAGATCACAAAATATGTGCTGTACTGAGATGAAAAATGAACAGCTTGGTGGTAACGTGTCTTGAGTGTCCTACTTCATGTTTTTGCATTTCGTGGTAATTTGTTAGTTCAGACAGGTCATGACGTAACATTCGTACATCAGCTGCTGTTATAAACACCAGCCCCATCAGGGAAGATAACTTCCAACGATGACTAATCAAATGACGCATATTAGAATCGTTTGGTCCAAAAGTACAAAATCAAAAAGATGAATGCAAGCTTGTTTTTTTGGCATCGGTGGAAAAGCTACTTCACCCCCTCTAGAGGAGCTGCACTGAGGATCTGAGTAATTTATGAAACTTTCTTGCTGGCACCCAGGTTTGCGCCCTATGTGCTGACCACAACCTTTTGCAACTCTCTACTTTCTACACGTCCTGTCTCTCCTCAGCAGCCCGATCTCATGAAGACACGCATGACCTAAATACTTTTTTTTTGCCTTACGAGGCCCAAAACATTCATCCAAGAGCCAGAGATAATAAGTGTTTTCAAGACACAGACCCAGTAAGTGATGCAGTCTTTCTTCTGTATGAACAATCACAAGAAAAGTCCTGATCAATACTGTACTTTGACTGATCGTCAATATTTAGTAAAAAAGAAGTTGGCCAGATGAGTATATAAGATTAATTGATGATTAGTTTCAGCATCACTCCCAAAAATGATGTAATCTTATGATAACAAACGGTATAAATAAGTGCTTGGTTTATTGTCTCTGTGTGGATATATTTGATCTATTCTGAATATAACAAATGCATGCCTTGGCAAGAGTTACATCCTCACGATAATGGGTACCAGTGCTCATGGGAAATTGAGTCTTTATTCTGAAAAACACACGCTGTTTTAGACACCCCCAACAACACCTATAAGGAAAATTACAGGTTTATTATTCATGAAATCCACAACTAGTTCTCACAGTAAACCCTGAAAAGTGGATGAAAATAAGAACTTCTCTGAAGTGGTGTTTTTAGAACTATAACTTCCTCATATTCCTTCCTTCATGTTAAGGTGCATGTTGTTTTGAGCAGAGTGTGACCATCTCACCATTTTGTTATAGTGATGCTTGCAGTAACCACAGTATTTCACGTTGTCAGCTTCTGGACCTTCCTCCTCACACAGCAGACCGGCCATCTGAGCACTGAACAAAGAGAGTCAGGGGATCAGAGAGGAGAGCACACACACACACAGGCACACACAAACACACACATATCCACACAAACACAAACACACACATATCCACACAAACACACACCTGACAAAGACACCTGCACATCTCTCCATGTTATCTGAGAGCTTTTGTGATTGATCCTGGAAGAACGGATCAAATATCAAATCTCCGCACACAGAGCTCTGTTTCACACCGAGCCTGAGACAGAGCTTGATTTTATTCTGCCCGGACCATAAAGTTTGAACTTCAAAGAGATCAGGATTTTTTTTTTTTTCACCAACTGTGAAGCGTACAAAGCAGCTCTGTTTGGTCACTGGCTTTTGTTTCAAGAAGTAAAATTAATTTAGTGCTTTCCATGTCAGATTGCAAAGAACTGGTCATGGCACTAAGTAGAAACTTGTGTGTTGATCCATCAGTTTCAATCAAAACCAACTATTTCTGACAGCAAGAGGCTGTTAGACACAGAGCTCTGGACAACCGAGTCTGTTCCTCCCCCCGCACACACACACATACACACTCAGACACACACACACAGAAACAGAGCAAAACTCTTACCAGGTGACATGAAAAGCTTGTCTGCAGCCCTGTCTGTTGCAGGTCATGCAGGCTCCACAGGCAGCCTTGCTCTCCCGTCCGTGGTCCTCACAGATATAGCAAGTCTAAAAGCAGCAAAGATGAAGAAAAGATGAGATGAAGTGGTAGAGACACATCAGTTTATAAAGGTTCCCAGTCTTTGCTGTTTTAAGAAAAGAAGGGTTCATATGGGAAGCAGTCGGAGGTCTTGGGAGGTCTCGTCTTCCATGTGTTTCTCTAAAGTCTGGTTCCACGGTCACTAAAGTGAAACCACTGTGATTGCAGTGCGGGAAAGATGAAACACTGCTTAATTTGAGGCCAGCCACAGCTATACTGTAAAAGATTAGGCTGTTGTGCTTGTCAAGACAACAGATGGGCTTTCAAACAGAGCGGTTTGCTCTGTGCTCACCACTTTGGAGAGCTAAACTGTCGAGCAGATGTTTGGAAATGTAGCGGGGAAAAAGTTGACGTTGAAGCGCTTGTGACGGATGAAGAAATATAACAGCTTATAACTTTGTCTTTAAGTTTCCTTCAGCTTCACTCCTCCTTACACTTCTTAGCATTTCCTCCTGATTGTAACAGAATTTGTGGATCATTTTTCACGACAAACTACAGGCCTCTAAGAGCAGGGTGCCATTAAATCCTCACGTGTAGCCGAGGTTTGGGAAAAAAAAAAGATGTTAGAGCTCAAGGCTATAACAATCCTTTCATCCTGGGTGAGAGCGGCATCATTCATCAGTGACATGTTAATGTACACACATGTCTGTAAAATACATGTAAGCAGATCACAAACAGACAGACCAATCCACACGCGCACACACTTACACACACAGCTTTTGTACTTCTGCAGCCTTTTTTCCCCAGTGAGTGGAGCTGACTGGTGGGGGGCAGGAGAGGCCTAGCAACAGGTGCCAGACAAAGGAACAGCGGGCTCTCTACCTTTTCTGCCTCAGCCCTCTCTGTTTCTCCCTTTTCTCCCGTTTCCTCCATCTCCTCTTTACACCACACATCCTACTTTGCTCTCTGTTCCCCTCCGAGGATGTCGGCTGTATAATAAAAGGCTGAAGACACGACTACACTGAGCGCGTTAAAAGGAAGAGTGGCTTCTCAAGTTTTCACTGTCCATTGTAACGCTGTCTAGGAATGCGGGCAGCAAAATGTGGATGAATGGCTCTGACGGGGGGAAAGCTGCATGCAATTTACTGTAGCTGACACAGTAATATGAAACCGGGCACTCAAACACTCACATGTGTACATTTATATGCAGGCACGCACAGAGAAACACACACATTACAAACACACAGCATGTCTGCAACTGGCTGCTCACTCCATGCTTCAAATATTGATTTCTTTGTAATGTGTGTTGCTGTAGAAAGGGCTGCTCTGTCTGGTGCATGCGGCATACAGGGCTCATTATTTCTGTTAAACACAATCTTGGAGCGTTAAAGAGTGCTAGAGGACAGAGAACAAAGGTCTACAGACCACTGATGGACGATAAAGCTTTAACGGCTACACCACTCTGTAAAAGCTTTATAGAAACAATCTGTCTCTGAATTGAAGCTATACATGTCCGAGCATCACACGTGTTTCTCATAGGACGTCTAACCCGACATATCAGGACTCTGTGTGAGGTCCCATTATCTCTGTATGTCATCAGTCAGCATACAGCATGAACCCTTTCATACATAAACATGCCATCAGACGTATTTATTAAAGAGCTCACTGCTCCCCTTTGGTACATTTAGCCTACAGAGACTCAGTAAGTAGGCGTCTTCTTTCAATTGTTGGAGGCAGTACGAGGTCAGCTGGAGGAAACGTGCTCCATGTCTTCTCTGAAGCACTTTGGCTTTTTTGTGCAGCTGCTTTGAAGGTTTTCTATTTTAAAAATGCTCAGCAAAGAGGCCAGAGTCATCTCTGTTTCTCTTATTCTGGCAACAAATCACACCAAGTCGGCAACCAAGGAAACAAAAAAGGCTTTTATGTCGGTCTATGTGAAGCAGAAAACCAACAGCACGTCAGAGATGATCACAATTATGACGGTAACAAGGAAAGTGGTGAATGCAGGAGTCAGTTAGTGATGAGGAAGTGATGTTCACTTTCCTGGTGTCGTGAACAGATTCTGTCATTTTCACCCACATAGATACAAACGGAGCAACAGTGGAAGGATCCTCTGATTTAAATATGATTAAATGAATAAATAAAACCATTATGTGGCATTCTCCCCCCAAAACAACACTTTCTTTTTGAGCTCACCAGCAACTCACTGGTGCTTTGAGACACAAGGAAACACAAATGTGAGCCAGGCCCTCACTTTGGCCTCACCCCACAGTCACCAGGAGTAGAAGAGGAGGCAGCAACTCTCTCTGAAAATCATCTACTGCTGTGAGTCAAAGAGGCAGACACTAACAGTCTGATTCATGAAAGGATCAGACTGTTTTTACACCTTAGATAAAGTCTGGGATACAGATGAAGACAAGAATTTTAACTCAAGATGACCAAGAAATAACACATCTGTACAAAAAGTCAGCCAATATTACACTAATGTGAGCATTTTGTTGAAAAACCAGAGGTTAAAGCAGATTGGAGCTCAAACAGCCATACCTGATTTTAACTCCTAACTCAATTCCTTGATAAAATTAGCAGCTGCAATCCATTCTTGGTTAATCTCCTCTTTATTTTTCAAGAGCATGAGTCAACGTTACCTTCTGATGAACACTCCTCATCAAAATCTTTAGATCATTTGAAAAATTGCACAAATTTACATGTTTCAAAGAGTTTCAAAATGCAAGAAGTAAGTAAATCTGAGTTAACAATTTATTGAAAAAAACATAGAAGGTAAATAGTCTGTTCATCAGCTTATCAAAAGTTTAAGATCACAGCCTTTAAGAGACAAAATCTACACAAAAATGTTGATTCAGTGTCATTTTCTGTCAGGTCTTCACACTGTCTTGACCTCCTGATGGTAAAGGCTAAAAAGTTTTCTCTCTTTGAATGTAGGCAGATTGTTGCGCTGCGGTTGGACACGGTGAGTCAGTAATTTTGAATTTCTTCAAAGATCCTGAGGGTTACGAAACGGACAACTTTTTGCTGCTAGAAATGGAAAAACGGCCTTTTTTGTCATGAGTGTGACAATAACATGTAAAAAGAACAAAATTTAAGCTGGTTCTCTGTTAGATGTTACAACTTATCTATTTATTCTTTACAACCTTCAGAATGATAGTATAGTCATATTTATCATACACTAAAAGTCCTTACTATCTAAGGTATGACAGTAAAATGTCCATTAAGTCACCCTAGAACCCAAGCTGACATCCTTAAATGTTTGCTTTTTCTGACAAAAGCTCCCTAAAAACTCTTTAAAAGCATAGAGGGCAGCAATCCTCTTTAATATAAAAAGAGATGTCTGACTCATTCAACCCGTCTCTGTTCGTCTATGATTTTGATTTCTCTGCCTTGGCTGGAAATCTCCCACATTTCCCAGAATGACTTTCTATAACCTTCAAAGAGCAGCCATGACCTTGCCACATTCAGCTCTGGTCTTTTTCGGGACGTGTAGGTGGAGGGAGCTGTAGGGGGGGGGATGAGGGTTGTGTGTTTTCCACATGGTTTGAAATAACAACATCATGCTTTTGTAGAAACTGATGATCGTAACTGAGACGTTTTGGCAAAAAGTGTGGTGTGCTTTGAAACCTTACAAAGACAATGGTCACACGGTTTAGTGAAGCTGTTTGGGAGTTAGCTGTGAGTCAACTTGTGAAAATAAAGGCGGGGGCTGAAATGATTCCCGGTATAAAATACAGGTATCTAAAATTAAGACCGTAGAAATCAAAAAGATCTCAAAAAACAGTTCACTGTGCTTCAAGGAAACGAGAACCAGAGCAGTTTGACAGGAAACTGATTTTACTTATTCGCCAACACTTGTGTGGTAAAAAAATGGCACTTTTTAGAACTTTATAACTGTGTTCACAAAAATCTCAGGCTCAGGACTCTGCTGTGTTTAAACCTTAGTCCACAATTTAAAAATAGTTCAATGTTTAAATGCCCAACAGGTAGGAGCAGTTTCAAAGCAATAACAGCACAGAGGGAACTGGAGGAGACATAAGCTACTTAAACAGTTTTGAGTTTAAAGTTTTGCATTATTGAAGGGAGCTGTTGTAGCCTCGTGGTCCTGGTTGGGTGCCCCGTGAGGCGACGCATCGAGCAGGAGGCTGAAGCTCCAACCTGAGGCACCTTTACTGTGAGTCAACGCTCTCACTCTCACCCTGTTTTTCCTACTCTATCCACTCACACCTCTTCAAATAAAGATATAAAAAGTCTTTAAAACGACTTAATAAGTTGTTGTTGTTTTTTAAATCTACCATTCCAAATGACCATTCTCCTGATTATCAAACTTCAACAACAACCGCTGTAATAAAAACTTTAGCTCCCAGAAGCTGATGTGCCGCAGCCTCAAAACATTAATTGATTCATGTTGTTTTACATCCAAGCGAACCAAGGGTTGCATCGATCCAAACTTGAATCAGGTATCAATCCAATAAAGACTCAGAAAGTGAGATCAGATACCAGATCTATTCTACTAAGCTCCATAATCTTCTGTGTTTTCAAAACCATGCAAGTGTTCTTCATCCTCAAAACATTCATATACAGTTGTGCCTAAAAGTTTACACCCCCTCCCGCTGAATCTTCTGATTTTTTGGCCTTTTCTCAGAAAATATGAATGATAACACAAAAACCTTTCTGTCACTCATGGTTAGAGGTTGGGTGAAGACATTTATTGAAAAGAAAATTGTTTACTCTTTTTAAATCATAATAACAATTGAAACTTCAAAAATGACCCTGTTCATTTCTTTATACACACACACTGATTACAAGCAAATAGATCACAGGTGAGGATGGTTACCTTTAGTAGACATTCAAACACATTTGTGTTTACTTTTGTGCATTTATCAGGACAAAACCACCAGAGTTGTGTAAACTTCTGAACAGGGTCATTTTTGAAGTTTCTGCTGTCATTATGATTTGAAAAGAGTAAACTTTTTCTTTTTTTTCAATAAATGTCTTCACCTAGATTTTGTGTCGTCATTCATATTTTCTGAGACAAGGCCAAAAAATCAGAAATTCTGCTGGGGGGTGTAAACCTTTGGGCACAACTGTGTATTGGTAGTGTCCATTGAAATATAGCAGATCTTCAATATTCCTTTTTTTCCCCTCAAAGTGTAAAAAAAAAATGTTTTTCTGATATCATAATAAAAACTTTCAAAACACAAAATGCTGTTGTTTGACTTTTACAAGACCTGTAATGGAAGAAGTACATTAATAGTCATCCATGAAGCATTTGATGTCTCAGACGGACTTAATAACACTTAATTGTAAGAGGTGATGGACGTGTGCATTTTAATAATGTGCTTGGGTGACTTTATTACAAACTTATTACAAATCTCCAGGTTAATGTTCAATTATCTTGGTGAATGACTGATAGCAAACTGTTCTACAATTCCACATAATACATCACCCTATTTAATGGTCTTTCCTTGGCTTTCATCCTGAAATCATAATAATCTAAAGGTCCGTTATCTCATACTGACATGTACATATTGGCCTTTCTGTCTGAGAAGAAACTGTCAAAAAAAACTGTCCTGAAGAAATCACAGTGCTCTGATGTATGAATGGACTACAAGGGGCTTTGTTGCAAGAAACAGCACAGTGTTTTTCTTAAAAACTGATACATTACAGAGCAAACCTGACATGAAATTCAGCTGGATGAGACAGGTGTTATATTATTAGAAAACTTAATAAAATTTCTTTTCCATTGATCACAACACTGACAGTGTCTTGGGTAGGCTGTGGACACTTAATATACAGTAGAGAGTCAAACTGATCAAAAGTGGAGATGCACTTTTCAGAGTTAGAAAAGTCTCAAGTTAAAAAAAACCCATCTGTCTCAGTTTTGTGTCACAGAATAAAGAATGTTAACTTTACACTGTAATCATATCCTGTTAGTGTAGGTATTTGACCTCAAAAAGTTGGATCAGTCTATTCCTAAAGCTAACCTTTGAAAACAACACACACATATGAAAATAATACAGGCTAAGCTAGAGGTAGAGAAACTCTTTCATCTGTGATGTAAAAAAAACTGTTCTCTGTCCATGGAATCAGCTGGTTTGCATGAGCCATGCATATTATTTCATTTTTTTATCTTTTATTTTGTTCAAAATAAACCTCTGAATCAAAATCAAAAACCTTATTCTGGCTAATGACGAATATTCAGCTCTGTCCCTTCAGAGATCCAGCCTGAAAGTGGTGACACATTTAGAGCAACAAATCATCTTAGAGGTGGCAAAAATAACTCTTTCAGTGGAAAAACTACAATCGAGTGAACTTGCCTTTAAAGTCTGTGTCTCAGCTGTTACAGTCGATCACTCACTAAAAGCTGCAGCGAACTACTTTTACAAATTCACTGTTTCCTCTACTGTTTATATCTTCAGCTCCTCACTTATGTAAATGTAAGACCCTGGTTTAAAATTAGCTGAAGATCAAAGTAGCTTTTGAGTTGAAATTGAGTCAGCAGAGTTTATTTGTGTGTTGGTACCTTGATGTATCTCTCATGCGGGACATACTGCAGGATGATGGGCTCCATGGTGAGGACGTTTGCAAACTGCACCTCAGGGATGTAGAGCGCACACACCACGTGGGCCCAGCCTGACGGAGAAAGTGACAGAGGATCAATAGTGTGATGAGGTTTGTAATGAATGATAACCTGCTGCTTTTGTTCTATTTCAGGTTGGATTTAATAGAGGTGTGAGAAAGATACGAAAGAGGAGATTTACCTCCGCTGTCAGTCCTCTTGAGGGCACCATCTTTGTGGGGACAAAGCTCACACCTCTGAGGAAGGAAGGAGGGAAGGAGGGCAGGTAGGAGGGAGGGGGGGACAGAGTGAGTGTGGAGTGAATATGGTATGAACGGGTGGAGCAGCAGTGACGGTGGATGTGTTGTGTCATGTTGTGTTGTGCTGGCGTACTCACCACGCGCGCCGCCCTCTCCTGTGACTCACACTTCCGACAGAACCATGGACCAGTGGGCACCTGGACAATGCCATAGCATGCTGATACAGACACACAAACACGCACAAACACACAGAAACACACAGGACAGGTCAGTTCCGGCAGACTCACTCTTTTATCATATTCCTCAGTATTTCCAAGCATGTACAGATAAATAATCAAACTTCCAGATTTCTATTTCCTCTATTTTGGGTAAAATTCTTACTCCTCATTGCCTGACTATCTGGACATGATTATTATGATTATAGCTCTTATATTAGACAAGTTTTATGTCAATAGTTTGACCTCAGTTTTCTTAATTTCTTTGAGTTCACTGAAGTCTGCAGCCACTATCAGGGCGTGTGCAGCATCATAACCAGGCAGCTTTCATACATGTGAGATATTTTTTAAGAAGAGACAAGAGTCATGTGAACTCTTGGTTTTCTTTTCCATAACTCTTGATTATTTAAAAATGATGACTCAATCCTAATAAACTCCTGGATGTTCAGCGACAAGTCAAAACTCAACATAGACAAAACCAAATTGTTCATTTTTGGTCCCAAAACTCAGGGACAAAACATTTATATGCACCTCGCATCAAGGTGTATTACACACAGTGAGCAGGCCAGAAATCTTGGAATTGTTTTGAACATCATATCTCCAACATTAACAGAATAGTGTTTTATCATTTAAAGAGAATACCCAAAACTCAGATCCTTAATTTCTCAAGTGGACACAGAAAAATGATTCCATGCATTCATCATCTCCTGGTTTGATTCCTAAAACGCCCTATTTGCCAGGTTAACTTGACAATCCATCAGACTTAAACTTACACAGACATCAGAATCAACTTATTCAAAATTCAGCAGCCTTGGTCCTGAGACACATATGCAAATTTGATCACATCACTCCAGTCCTGAAAACGCTCCACTAGCTCCCTGTACAACAGAATCACCTTAAATAACTCTGCTCCCAAGTACATTTCTGACCTGCTCATACACTCCAACCCTACCAGGACTTTCAGGTCATCAGATGAAAAATCAAATCAAAGTCTGGAAAAGGAGCTTTAGTTACTGTGCCCCTTCCCTAAGGAACTAACAACCTGCTGACATGAGGTCCATCACAACTGTCTCTACTTTCAAAGTAAAACTCAAAATGTATTTATTCTCTAAAACATACAGATAATTCTTCTGTGTGATTTTATAGGTTTGTTTTACTTTTGCTCCAGTGTTGTTTTGTCACACAATCCTCCATGTAAGAGACATTGAGCTAACCAATAATAAAAAGTGCTCTATAAATAAACTTCTATTCTATTCTAATCTGATGCACATCCTGCCTTCTTTTTTTCCTGTAAGATATTTTTGGCTCTCCTGTTTTCTGTTTTGCATTCAAATTTTCACATCAGAACCTGAAAGATATTTCAAAAAGAGCCAGAGAAATTTTGACTGTGAATATTTTTATGAATTATACATCTTTTGGCTCTGATTCTGGTGAATTGTAGCTGGGTTTTTTTTAGGTTGATGTTACTGTTTTTCTGCTTGCTTTTGCAAATTGCAGTCAGTGTAAACTGCTGTCTTCTTGCCAGATAAAGAAGAGTATCATGCTATTATGAACTACAGGAGCTCAAGGAGGCAGTGAAAACCCTAGACCACAAACTGAATTAAAATGGAAAAATAATCCCAATCAGTTTTTAAGTATCTGTAACGTTTTTCTTTATTACAACCCCAAAAGTTCCATTTATCTACACAATCCTCATGACCTGAGCAGCTTCCTTTCTGAAATGTATGTCTTTGTTGATCTCAGAAATCTAATTTAGAACAACTTTTAGTGTCATTTCAAAGCAAAATCAGGATATAACATGAAATATGACAGGGCTTCAAAAGTCCTCTTTATGAGACAAACTTAGCCTGCAGATTACAGGCTGGTTTTATGGAGTCAGCCGTGCGTAAATCTGCTCCAGCATCTCAGAGTTTGTCCAACAATCAGCGCCGGGCTGATGATCTCAGACAGATGCTAAAGCAGAACTTCACTTTCCTCTTTTCTGGTCCCGTTTGGACAACAAAGCAAGTGGACACAAGGTAACACTGTGTCCAAACCGGCAGGCCTCTGTGGGGCTGTTCTGTAGCAAAAACACGCCTCTCACAGTGTGTCATGGATCCGACCGGGCCAGACAGCACACACACCCACATCACATACACACACATGGAGAAACACACGCGCACGTACACACACGGACCTGAGTGGCATCAAGGCGCCATGCAGGCTCCATGTCACCAAGCTTGGCCCTGTGTGTTAAATCATGTGTACCGACTGAGAGGAAACAACAAACAGCACGCCTACCTACCTACCCCTCCCACACACACATCAACACACACACACACGGGAAACACACACTCACACATACACACACAGGGAGACGCACGTAGACGGTCAGAAACCTATCGACCCCGCACCACCACCTCTGGCTGCCTCCAGCCGCCGGCTCAGCCGCCACAGCTGCCCGGTAACGAGGCGCTAAGAGCGGCTAACGTTACCTTGGTGAACTGCGACGCTGCAGCCGTGTCCATCACAGTAAACCAGCGGATTCTCAGCCCAGCCTCGCTCGTCTGAACACACGCAACAACCTCCGACCATTTCCCGCATGCTTCTCCCATATGAAGAAATGTATTTCCCCTCCCGGCAACGGCTCAGACCTCGCCCAGGCCTGTCAAGTGGTCCTCCCGCACTTTAACGCCGCACCGGGCATAGTCGTGGGCCGCTTTCGTCGCGCAATTTCAGCGCAGCAAGGAGACGAAATCTCGGCGTGGGGTTTGTGGTGGTGCTGCTACGTTTTTTCCGTGATGTCCTCCCCGTCCCCATAGAAGCGATGCAGTACGCATGCGTAGACTGGGTCGGAATAAAAGTCACAGCGGAGGAGGCCAGTATTATTATTTTTAACATCTCATCTTCAAACTGCATGTTTTCAAAACTCAACCCACATTTCATAATTAACGTAAGTGACTTTTCCTCTTCTACCGCTGATGTGTTTAACGGTGTTGTTATGAGGTGAATAAAACATGTGGATCACAGCAAAAACCGCTGGCTGCCTACTCTCTGTCTCTGTATCAATCCCGTTAAAACAGCGCCATCCACAGGATTTATACTGAAGCAACACAATGAAGCACAATTGCAAGAGATTTCACCATCCAGACCTAAAAAAAAAAAAAAAAAAAAATAAGGGGAAAAAAAAAAAAAAAAAAAAAAAAAAAAAAAAAAAAAAAAAAAAAAAAAAAAAAAAAAAAAAAAAAAAAAAATTAGGGGGAAAAAAAAAAAAAAAAACAGTAGATGATGCCTGAGTTTTTATTCCTGACAAACCTACAGCATTTTAATCCTGATTTTGATTTATAGAAAATTCAATCAGTTTTTTTTAAGGTATAAGGAACTTAAGAATATTTACAAATTAATAAAATCGAGGTTTTAATTACACTAAAACACATTTGGAAAATGCCCCCCCCCCAAAAAAAATAAAAAAATAAAAAAATAAATAAATTGGTATGCATCAAGAAAATTATTATTTGCATTTAAATTATTACAAGTATAAACACAAAAGTCATTTTGTCATGACTTTGGTTTTCTTTCACAGAACTGCTTGAAGATAACACAGATGGTTCCATGCTTTGCTATTTGCACGTTAAAATAAGTTACAACTATCATTGTTGTATTTTGTATGCTTCATAAAAAAATCATAGCATATTGCTGCCATTTAAAAAAATGAAATAATGACAAAACACTATCCTGCCAACAATTTGACATATACTTGTTTGTGATGATACATCAACATATGTAACCCTAAAAAAAAAATCAAAATTTCTGCTTTGTCTACTCAGAATAGAGTTATACCTTGGTAATAAGATGTCTCACAAAGTATATCAAAAAGTACAATGAAATGAAAATAAAATAAATCAAACTTCAAAGGTGTGTGAAAGGTAGGCATCCTAAAAGTTAATCAGAATCAGAGTTAGAAAAACACTTTTTTTTAATTCCCCAGTTTCTTCCCCACTTTGAAAAAGTGTTCAAAAATAGAAAAGTACAAAAAATAGGTATCAGTGTCATATAAAATTGAAATGTATAAAAACTCAAGATATAAACTATGTACATTATACTAAGGAAAGTGTCATCATAATAATGACAAAATTTATGGAATATTGCACGAATACTTATATATAAAGAGAAAAGGTTTTTGTTCATACTTCTAAAGAGCAATCTGTTTAATCACACCTTTCCAAAAGGATTCAAAACTATTGATACTATTACCAACATAAGTTTCATGTTGTTCACATCTGTTTCCTCACAATTAATTCTCCCCTTTTGATCTCTTTCTCTAAGACTTACTCACGTTTTGTTAAATTTACCACCAAGGAACAATTATTTTCATATACATTTGTAGTTTAATCAATGTTTTGATTGGATCTGTGTCGCTGGTTTTCTGCTACGTTCATTGTATATTTATTTAGGGCTGAATTTGTGTTCAATTTACATTTACAGCTTGTCTTGCTTGCCATAAACAGTTGCAGAAAATTTGGAGAGGCAGCGTTTTGTATCATATAAGCAACATGAATCTCCTGAGACCCAAACTTTTGTCTGGTTTTTATTTCTACTTGCTATTTAAGATCAGTGAGACCTAATTTGTCTTTGTACAGGAAGTCATGTTTTTAGTGTTATTAGTTAGTTATTAGTTTTTAGTTATAAATGTTTTTGTAAAAAGAAAGTTTTTTTAATTGTAAAGTTGTAATATCACCACAAGATGATATGGACAGTGTCTCTAAATGCTGCAGGGAGGATCATGGCTCTCAGAGGCAGAAATGTAATGTTCATCTATGTCAGTGGTTTTCAAACTGGGGGGGGGGTGTCCCCAAGGGGTGGTGCGGATTCATGACAGGGGGACACAGGGCCAAAGGAGTCAGAGGCTTGAGAGTGTGTTGATACACAATTACAATTCAAAGCACACATGTTGCAGCCTCACTTGTAATATTTCAGCCATGAAAGTGAAAACTTCCTTGATGTCTCTGGCAAGGAAAAAGTTACGATTTTTGAGAAATCTACAAAAAGACCCATGTTTCCAGCAATAATTTTGAACATTTTAAACCATTTTNGGGGGGGGCAGATTCATGACAGGGGGACACAGGGCCAAAGGAGTCAGAGGCTTGAGAGAGTGTTGATACACAATTACAATTCAAAGCACACATGTTGCAGCCTCACTTGTAATATTTCAGCCATGAAAATGTAAACTTCCTTGATGTCTCTGGCAAGGAAAATGTTAAGATTTTTGAGAAATCTACAAAAAGACCCATGTTTTCCAGCAATAATTTTGAACATTTTAAACCATTTTCTGCAAGGTGTAACAAAGTGAAGCTCGAGTTGTGTATAAATAATTTGTGACAGTATTTCAAATGAATTAGACCTCTGCATGTTCACAAGTGGCGCACACATTTGAGCATGTATTCATTTTAGAGTATGAGGCCAGCAGCAGGGAGTCGGGGGCACTTTTACATGCTTTATTACCATTATGTGTCCCTGAATGTCTACAACACCCCTCAATATGAAAAAAGATCCAAAAGTTCCCTCATCCTCCTCCTCCTTCACTTGATTCCCCTTCCTGAAAATCTCTCCCCAGGTGAGCTGTTTATAAAACTGAGCCCCTCATGATGTCTCAAAGGGCAAATGTACACCTCCAGACTGCTCTAGACTGGAATGACCCCCCCATATTTGTCCCACCCCCCACCCTCCTCCTGCAGCAGACTATTTCTTTTTTATGGTCTTGAAGTTCCTTTTAATTTTACCCGTCTATTCTCTTACCACTGTCACATGATATTACGGTTTAATTGATAACTGATCTTATCATTATCACATTTCTACATGGAAATTACTTTGCTGTATATAGTTTGTTGTTGTTTTTTGGAAGCAGCAGTTACTCTGCCTGTGGGTGACTTGGCACAGGAGCTGGATAGTTACATGCTTCAAAAAGAGGATCAAAGTATGAAGGTTGGATGTCCTGCTGGGGAGATGCCAACTTACCTTTTGGGTACTGCTTTAGTGCCCTTAAGTCAGTGAACCCCCACCTACTGGTTCAAGTACACCCCTCTAACTACAGCATCTCTCATGTATGTTCAAAAGACTGTTTTTGTGCATGTGTGTGTTCGTAGAATGATCAATAACAGGGTAAAAAAATACACTTTCCTTTTGGAGAATTAATGACATTTTTTAGCTCTGTGAGGTAAAGACAGATCAATTTGACACTATGCATAATGCATAAAAAGTGTAAGTAACTTAGTGGACTTTAATGAATGACTTAATTGTGAAGGAGCATTTCTGAACTGTGGGTGCTGAATGAATCAGAGCTGGTCATGATGACATCGTTACCCGTTAAAGATGAGCAAAAGTAATTCACAATACATTCTGTCTTTGTGTGAGTTCATGACTCATTAGTTAGTTGAGTTACTCTCTGTTTTAATTCCAGTAATTACCGATCATTGTGGTTACCTCTTTGAATGTTGCCTTCATACAGGGAACATTCGTCAGCAGATGTCACCAGAATCCACTCACTGTAAGTGGACTTGTATCATCCTCGCTGTATGACTCCAGGCTGATTTAAACCCCGCTGAGTGGGCTGCTTCTCATATTGGAAATGAGTAAAAGAAAGTTTCTGAACATGTTCTTGTCTTGAGACGGCTCTCATATATATACACGAAGAAGTGTTAAACATCCTACATCACTAAAAATAAACACTGCCTTTAGTTAGACACTACATTTCTGAAGAGAAACCACAATCTTCCTCAAAATACTCATCAGTAAACATAATACTCTGAAATCAACCCCACAAAGTTGGAAAAGAGAAGCAGCAGAGTTCAGCTTTTTAAAATGGATGACTGGGCTTTTTAATCCGACAAATGGACATAAGCTGTGATGACAGTTTGCCTCACAAGTGTCACTTCTCTTCAGCCCCAAAGACAGAGAAAAGGGAACTGTCGCTGATGGAGAACACAGATAGCGCAGTGGCAGCTGGATGAAGCTAACACCCTTTCTGGTCTTGAAGGCAGCAAAGCGTGACTGAGTCCCTGAACTGACGTGGGTGAAGCGCATCCATATTCAAAAATCACACATATGCAGTGGATTGTCTGAGTCTATTTTTATGTATTCACCAAAGAAAAAAGAAAAAAAAAGAACACATGACATCTGAGTTGAATTTGTCAAACAAAAGTTCCCAAAACAACCCAACTCTTTCACCTTGATTTTCACCTTCACAGAGGCAACTTCCCATACAAGGCTGAGTTTTACTGGCAGACACATGTTTTTGAATTCTGTGGGTGGGCTGAGAGCTGAGCAGAGAGACTGAAACCACTGATAAGATTTTGTGATTCTTTCATAGATTGGAAACGTAGCCTCAATTTTTGGAAAGGGAAGCCAGTGGAAAAGTTCCCTGAAACTGCACTTTTCCAAACAGCCAGCAGGGGGTGCCTCCATTTTTTTCCAAAAAGATGTCAAAAGATTTGTTGATTGTTTACGATGAAGATGTTGTTACAATTGTCTCACATAGAGTGCTGCCAGCTTGTTTGAGCACAAGCTCCTGAAAAACATTGTGAAAACTTGTAGAGAAAGAAGCCGCCTGATTGGCTCTTCACTTCTCCTTTTAATGTACTGCATAAACTTTTGTAAACAATTATCTTTGCCAACAGTGAACATCTGCTTTAATTTAAGCAAAATTACATATGGAAAAAAACACCTCATATTATAAACAGTGTATGTACTCTGCTTTTTTCAGGGTTATCTAACACATTTCAAGGAGATCTGTTTCTCTGAAGTTACCAAGGTCAATTTGCATGATCAGAAATGTGAATCAAAGAGGTTTTTCTGTCTGAAAAATGCTCTCTGCCATCGTGAGATGAATGAAAAATGGATGTTCTTTTGAAAAGTCACTGAATAATGAGTTTCAGATGAAAGTGGAAGTCTGATGAACATTTTATCACCTTCTTGAAACTTCTTTTTGGTGCCATTTGAGTGTATCAGTCTTGTTTTTGATTCCTTATCTTGAAGATCATGTCTACTTAACTTAATTACATACTGCTCTTTCTTTTTTTTTTTTTTTTTTTTTTTTTTTTTTTTTTTTTTTTTTTTTTTTTTTTTTTTTTTTTTTTTTTTTTTTTTTTTTTTTTTTTTTTTTTTTTTTTTTTTTTTTTTTTACAATTTTTACACCCAGCTTCAATTACACTTTTGCTTTAGAGATACTGAGTCCTTTAAATGTTTAATTTTCTTAGATTTGTTTTGTTTCACAGACCCTTGAAGTCTAGCAAACACTTTATATTTTATACAAGGGGATCCAAACAAAAGATAAATAATGAATAAAGTAGCTTTTCAATAAATTTTGCTTGGACATTTCAACAGTGAGAACTTTCCACACAGTTTATAAAAAAAAAAAAAAA